>JAJOZX010001264.1:85000-137500 GCA_023014485.1 Bathynomus jamesi
GTTGACCTGACCGGGCATTCAATAATGTTGGGAGCAGATAACGGAAAAGTATCCACTTTCTTATTTTTTCCCTGAATTCCAGTTTCAATTCCCCTTCATTGGAGTAACCAAATTCTTTGGTCTGTTTTAGCATCTGTTCCCCATTCTGATATATACATTTTTCATCTCTTCCACTCGTGCTCATAACAACGTTTTATTATTATTATTATTATTATTATTCATTCATTCATTCATTCAAGCATTCATTCATTTATTCATTCATTTATTTCTAGGCCCTATGTCAGTCTCTTTCCATCCAACTTTTTCGAAGTTTCCTGCATTCGTTCTTGTTAGGTGCTTTTTCCAATGGCATATCGTCAACATAAGCCCCTACATATATCTGTAAAAGGGTGTTATTCCATCACTTTTCTCGGAATTTTGTCCACGAAGTTCATAAATAGCACTGATGACAGCATGTTTCAGCGTTTCCCCTCGTTCGTTATTTCAAACCACTTTTCATGTTCTTTTCTCACTTTGCATATACAAAGAATATATGTGCTCATAGCAAATATATGTCGTACTTCTGTTATTATTCTCCTATTTTTTATTCAAGTACGTCCTTAACTCTTATTGTATTCTTTCTTAGCTATTACTTATATACGTAGTTCGTGAGCATTATTCATCTATAATTTTTGCTTAATCTTGCGTGGCTTCTTGTATTTTATTATAGACGATTCATCACCAGCTTTCTCCTTTCCATAAGTATTTCCCCTTCTAACCATTTCGCGTAATATACGCGAACACCAATGTTCCTTGGTTTAAAAAATGTTAACAACTATTCGTTAAATTAACACACTGAGGTGTGTTCATTTAACGAATAGTTTTTAACACTTTTTTCCCTATTATTATCTTTAGCAGTTGAACTATCATCACCAGTGATCTTGCCCTTTTGCAGACTTTATACGCGTCCTCTTTCTCCTACATTGTAATTTCTTCTTCTTACTCCCTCTGTACCACATCCATGTCTCCCCTATTGTATCCTACCCGTTCTCTTCTCTTCCACAAGTAGTAAAACTGACATTTAAAACAGGTTCAAAAGACTTTATAGATTTAATTATTAAAAATGAATGTTGAATCGCATGAGCGGATAACCTCCAGTTCAGTGTTACAACATTCAAAAATATTAACTACAAATCAATTTTTAATTTAATGTTCATGAATGAACACTCATTCAACATTTATTTATTACTATTCAAAGTTGTTTTTACAATTAATATAAATTAATATAAACACTGATCCGTAAAAACTAATCAGATGCTCAAATTTGAACACTGAAAAAATATTGATTTCATAAAGCAATATCCAAGGAATGTTCAGTAGGCGTTAAAATGTAGATTTTTGTTCATAGTTTGCTAATTTTAATTTTAACACTGGTATAATTACTCGATGTTACGGAATATTGCATTTTATGTCGAAACATCAGCCATTATCGAACCATAATTCTTATTTGTTTTTAACATTTTATGAACAGTTTATGGTTTGAACTTTGCCACATCCGCTCCAATGGGACATTATGCTGATCTCCTGAATACTGTATCCACTTTAACCTTTTTGATCCTGTAATAATTTTATCAATTACATACCTTCAAACTTTGTCATTTTGCGATTTCCTGTAAACTCTTTCTAGCTTGTATATCAGTGGTTCCCAACCCTTTTCAGGAGAAGGACCCCGTGAAATATATTCCATTTTTTATATCTCGTTTCCTCCAAATGGGTCCAAAACACTTTTGATGTCGTTTCTATCGTACGATTTAAATCGCCGCTGATCGATGTTTTGTTTTACTCGGTGTAATATTTACAGTATATCCCCTTCCAAATTGTCGTAGAGTTGTTTCTTTACTTCTCTACAGACTCGGTTGTGGTGCATAAACTCGCAAAATGAACACCCTCTTCCTGATGTACTCCATTAGCATCCTAAGAACCCACTTATCCCTTAATTTGATTCTTACGACCGAATTTTTCATTCTTGGTCTAACTGTAATTCCTACAGCATGTTTTCTTTTTAGTTTTCGGATCACCTGAAGACCAAAGCCCCCAATGTCAATCGCCTTTGACAATTGGTTAGATTAAGTCGTGATATATATACCGTATATGTGTATATATATATATATATATATATATATATATATATATATATATATATATATATATATATATATATATATATATATATATATATACACTGACGATTGGTTAGATTAAGTCGTGATATTTTCGTTAGTTTAACGAAAATATCAAGACTAAACCTAACCAATCGTCAAGGGCCATTGACATTGGGGGCTTTAGTCTTCAGGTGATCCTAGTTTTTTACCCAACAGTAGAGCAGTGTATGTATACCCACCTTCGATATACCTTCTATAATTCTTCATCTTCATGCCCTATATCCTTCATTTTTACTTTGGAAAGTGTTTATACTGACTGTAATTAATTGTAGTCAAATCCTCGCTACGTTTCTCATCCGATGTCGTCTTCAGCTTTGGAGACTCTTGGGTAATTTCAACAATTTTACTTAAGAAACGAGTTGCGAAGCTTGTCAGTAGTGCTGGTAGGGCAAGCTAGTAATTATCTGGTTTCTTTCATCCGCCACCCGAGAGATGCGCCTACTAGGGGTATGGTACCTTCTGATATCACAAGCCTATTTAATTTTCAGGTGTCCCAAGTTGATATTTTGTATCCAAATCATCATTCAGGATTGCATTGAAATAGTCCGTACATTGTGTCTGTATGTAATTATATAGGGCTATATATATATATATATATATATATATATATATATATATATATATATATATATATATATATGGGATGAATTTCACAATTAAGCACGTCAAATGAACGAATGATGCAAACCCACAACGAAAAAGAAAAATGATTCCAAGGCCTTTCGTGTATTCAGAAATACACCTCGTCAGGGAATGAAGGGAGAAGGCGAGACGACAAAAATATATACCTATGTACAGCGGGATAGAAAAATAAAAAGATTAACACCTGATTAACAAGAGTAAATTAGAGGCAAAAGGTATTTTAACAGGATATTGTCAATTTTATACATTCCCGCACTGTTATTGAAATTATTTTTAAAATGGATAAATGCACATTCTAGAATATTCCTTTCAATTATATCTGTGTTTTTACGAAGCGCTTTAGAACTATCACACTTGATACTATGATTACATCTATACATACGGTTAAACAATGCATTAGAATTATTTGCTGTTCTACACACACATTTATGCTGTTTTAGGAATTTGAGCATAAAAACATCCTAAGCCGACCTTACCATGTTAATTTTCAATATCTCCCGACTTTACTTAAAGCAATTAGCATCAATGTAGTCTTTAAGTATAATAATACTGTTAAAGCACGCCTAATAAAGAATAGCCCGGATAATGCGTTTGGTTGTGTGTATTCGATCGGATTTACACAATGTAACTCGGTATATATAGGCCAAACAGGTAAAACATTAGACATTAGGGTAAAACAGCATAAATATGCGTGTAGAACAGCAAATAATTCCAATGCACTGTTTAACCATATATATAGATGTAATCATAGTATCAAGTGGGATAGTTTTAAAGCGCTCGGTAAAAACAGAGATATAATTGAAAGGAATATTCTAGAATGCATTTATCCATTTTAAAAATAATTTCAACAACAGTGCGGGAATGTATAAAATTGACAATATCCTTGTTAAAATATCTTTTGCCTCTAATTAACACTTGTTAATCAGGTGCTAATCTTTTTATTTTTCTGTCCCGCTCTACATAGGTATATATTTTTGTCGTCTCACCTCCTCCCTTCATTCCCTGACGAGGTGTACTTCTGAATACACGAAAGGCCTTGGAATCATTTTTCGTTTGTGGGTTTGCATCATATATATATATATATGTATGTGTGTGTTCCTGTCTTCCATACGGGATCGCGACATGAATGTGCGTAACCCGACATTACCAGTAACGCGGTGGTTTATCTTTGTAAATGAAAAAAGGGGATATAATTAAGTTTATAGGCAAAGTTTGGTTAAGTTTATTAGTTTTTTAGATTGGGTAAATGTTGCGATACAAAATTGAATGTGTGAAATGTCGCGGTTTTGTATGGTTGCCAAACGTGTGTGTGTGTGTGTATGCGCGCGCGTGGGAGGAGGGGATAATTACTTGGAATTACATTTGTGTCCTACTTTATGTATCACAAACGTAGTTTCAAAAAAGAGCTCGGCTAGGAACAAAATTTCGAAAAGCATAAAAAAATTACTAATTTGCAATATTCTAGTTTGCTTTGGGTATTTTAGTTCCTTTTATTTTTGTGACCAATAACACCGCCCTGCGAATTCAAATTGTTTGCGAGTTGTTTCAATGAAAATGGGTGATTCTAGGCGATAAAGGCATGCTCTTTTCAACTGTATATTTAGTTTTTTCCTATCACATCTAGATATTCCACAATCACACGTAACGTATAGATAAGAAAATGTTACCAAATGGATAAGAGAACAGACGAATCATATGGCATATGTTATTCAATTCAAACAGTTTACAATAGTAATGCATGCCAGAAACACATATTATATACACGTGTATATACTATATTATTACTACATATATACCCTAATATATATAATACATGTAGTTACGGATTTAAATAAGATACAGTATATTTATATATAAAAATTGTCAATGACTGAACCAACCATTCATCAACCAACCGTAACGCATTGAATTTATTAGAGCAGTCAGTAGCTAAAGAAACTTCCTTTTCGTCGATTTTCTCTTGTGTATTGATTTCGGTACAGCTCTATTTAGACTCCAGCAATAGTCTGTCATCACTCGAACATCCCATCTTCCTTGATACCTCCATTCCATTTCTGAAATATCCTGGTGGAATCTTTCTCCCTGTTCCTCGCTCACCGCGCCAAAGTTTTCAGGATAAAAATAAAGATGAGAGTCTAGAAAGTGTATCTTAGAACTCGTATTACATCCCAGCAAACGATATTTTCGAATCATGTCTTTAACTATTTCTTTGTAGTCATCAGATTTCGTGTTACTAAGAAGTTGTTCACAACAGCCTTAAAAGTTAGCCGAGCATCTTTTTCATAACCTGTCAATGCATCTTCAAATGTTGGATCGCTTAAGAGTTGCTTTACTTGAGGACCGAAGAACACTCCTTCCTTCAGCTTAGCATGACTAATTTAAGGGAATTTATTACATAAAAATTGGTATCCAGATCCTTTTTTGTTGAGACCTTTGACAAAATTTTTCATTAATCCAAGCTCTATGTGGAGTGGAGGTAACAGTTTCTTGTTACGATCTACCAGTGGATTAGCAATGATATTTGCTTGTCCTGGAGTAATCTGTTTTCTCTGAGGCCATTCTTTCCTATCATAGTGTTCCTCCCTGTCTCTGCTATTCCACAGACATAAAAAGTATGGGTACTTTGTAAGGCCAGCCTGTTGACCTAAAAGAAGGCCGATCACCTTAAGATCACCACAAACAAACCGTTTGTGCTCTTCATAGTTTTCGTGTTTAAAAGAAATTAAAGATTTCCATGAGTCTCTTTTAAATGAACTGAATGGCCTATAGGCAGAGAGGCAACTTTGTTTCCATTATGCAGTAAGACAGCTTTCAAACTTCGCTTTGAGGAATCATTAAATAGGCGCCAGTCACATGGTTGGTCGTCTTTGCCCATCGCCTTTACCAGACCTTCTATATCATTGCAGTATACCAGTGATCCTTCAGTCGAGAAAAAATTGATGGAATCTTTTTCACGATGTCTGTACCAGTAGAATGTTGTCGAAGGAGCGAGTAGATTCCATTCTTTGAGCCTTGATCCCAGAAGTTCTGCCGAAACTTTCGGCAATGCTAAATCTCTTACTAGGTCATTGAGATCACCCTGACTTATCAATTTTGGTGACTGATTTTCGGCCATAGTATATTCTTCATGTTCACTTGAACATGACTCTGGTCTCTGCTGTTATTGAGATGTTGTCTACATCTGAATCAGAATTTTCAAAATTAAGAAGGGCTTCAGCACAGGAATTTCATTTGAATTGAATGTGGAACAGGGAAGATGGCTGATGGAATACTAGTATATGTGATGTATCTCTTATTTTTATTATTATATTTAGCCACGTTTGTCATGCAGAAGTAGCAATCGTCGTAGTGATTTCTCGGTTCTCTCCAATTCATGAGGATGCTTTCATGGCAATGCTTTCGTACTGGTACGGTGATTTCTTGCCTTTGTTTAGAAGTAGTAAATCGTCAGAATGTATAACAGAATGAATTAGGTGTATTATTACGAACTCTCGGCATATTTAATCCAAATCTGAAACAAAGAAAATGTACATTAGTTCAATTTTGAAATAAAATCAGATGCTTACGCATATGAAACTCATAGCAAACCAACCATAATTGGAAATATAGATGCCCTTTTATTCATATGAGAGAGGTACATTTCTCAAGAAATAGAAACGTTTGGATAGAATAATTATCCTACGTCACATTCCTGTCAAGCCTGACGTGCCAGATACAGATTATGCATTATATCTTAACTCGCATACCATGGGCTTTACTAAAATACTATAATTTTCTAAACAACTCATACAGTGCAGGGCAGTGTAATGTTTCAAGAACAAAGCACAGTCATTACTAAGTAATTTTTTTATGCTTTTTAGAAATATTTGTTGCTAGGCAAATTTTTTTCCGAAACTGTACAAAGAGTATATACGAATTAAATTAATATTCATTACAATTAATTAAATTAATTCAAACAAATATAACATACGAGATCCAGTCAGTAAATTCGCGAAATCACTATTTTAATAAAACATTTCTGCGAATTTATTGAGTGAACCTCGTACACAATGAAACTAAAATGGCTGTTTTTATCCGAATAATATTTTCGAAACATAACAAGCGTATGATTTTAGCCAAGATGAAACAATGACAAGACATTTAAAATATGGGGTGTAGAAATAAATATATGCAGTATAGAAATACAGGGTGATTAAAAAATTTACTTTGGGTGTGTGTTTTTTTTGTGCAGGAAGAAGGGGCCAAGGGCGAATGCCTGCAAAAACGCCATCCCCCATAGAAGAAGAAAGCCAAAATCAAGATCCAGGGTTTTCGAGATGCCTGGACACTGCGTTTGAACGATTAGAGGTCATAGACGTGGGTAAAGATGGATTGAGGAAGATTGTTCCAGAGTTCACCGGTTGAGTAGATGAAAAATTAAAAATACCGCCTAACCCTTGCGTTACAGAGTTGGACAGAAAAGGAATGAAAATGTGTCGAAAGACTGGTGCTTTGTGCTCTCCTTAAAGGAGGAGGCATGTAGTTAGAGAGTTCAGAAGAAAAGTGTCCGTTATAATAGCGATAGTAAAGAGAGAGTGAGGCAACATTGCGATGAAGAGAGAGGGATTGAAGACAATCAGTAAGAGGCGGGGAATTGATGAGACGAAAAGCCTTTGATTCCACCCGGTCAAGTACGGCTGTGTGGGTTGAGCCACCCCACACATGACACGAGAAGCGTACTCCATACAAGGGCGGACAAGACCCCTATATAGAGACAGCAAATGAGTAGGGGTAAAGAAACTGCGGAGCCGGTACAACACACCTACCTCTTAGAAGCTGTTTTGGAAAGAGATTATATGTGATCTTTCCAGGAAAGATCACGGGAAAAGGAAACTCCAAGAATGTTAAGAAGATTATGACGAGTAGACAGATGGAGGAACTGAGTTTTTGAGGCATTGAAAGCCACAAGGTTTTCTCTGCTCCAATCAGAGATTAGCAGAAAGATCAGAGGTCAGGTATACTATAGCCGTCCTATGCGAATCATGGAATGACTGTTGAGACGGACGCTTTGCGAAGAAGCGGGTGGAGAAGTGAAGAGTGGAATCATCGGCATAGGAATGGATAGGACAGGAAGTGCAACTTAATATATCATTGATAACTAAAAGGAAAAGAGTGGGTGACAGGACAGAACCCTGAGGAACACCACTATTAATAGCTTTAGGAGAAGAACAGTGGTCATCTACAACCGCAGCTATAGATCAATCAGAAAGGAAATTAAAGATGAAGGCACATATAGAAGGATAAAAACCGAAAGACAGCAGTTTGGAAATTAAAGATTTGTGCCAGACTCTATCAAAAGCTTTTGATATGTCTAGCGCAATAGCAAAGGTTTCACCGAAGTCCCGAAAGGAGGATGACCAAGATATGTAAGAAGATTGCCAATAGAGCGTCCCTTGCGGAACCTATACTGTGGATCTGAAAGAAGATTGTGAGAAGAGAGGTGTTTAAGAATCTTCCTATTAAGGATAGATTCAGAACTTTTAGAAAGGCAAGAAATCAAATCAATTGGACGATAGTTGGAGGGTTGAGAGCGGTCACCCTTTTGGACAGGCTGAATGAAAGCGAACTTCCAGCAGGAAGGAAAAGTATCAGATGAGAGACAAAAACGAAAGAGCTTGCCAAAGCTGGGTGTCAATACAGAAGCCCAGTTGAGAACAACTGGAGGAACACCGTGAGGACCGTACGCCTTCTTAGGGTTTTGCCCAGATAGGGCAGAAAGAACATCTTTGGAGTAGATTCTAATTTCTGACCAGCTTAGAGGCGGGGCCACCAGCTTGACCTCCGTGTGAAGAGAGAGCAACGCACGAAACAACATAAGGTTCATAAGGTAAGGTAAGGTAATAAAGTCAGACGAAGGAGTAGATGGAGGAACAACACCGGAATCGTCTATGGTTGAGTTGGATGAGAAAGTTTGAGCGAATAATTCAACTTTGTCAGGAGAACAGACGGCAACTGCGCCGTTGGAATGGAAAAAAAAGTAGGGAAAGAAGAGGAATTAAAGTTGTTGGAGAGGTTCTTAGCTAGATACCAGCAAGAGCGAGAAGAATTAGAATTGGATAGGTTTTCATATTTTTTTCCGGATGAAGGAATTTTTGGCGAGTCGAAGGACAGATTTTGCACGATTCCGGGCAGAAATGTAAGTTGAGTGAGAGTCAGGAGTTGGATGGCGACGGTACATTCTGAAAGCCTCTTCTCTGTTGCGGATAGCATAAGAACAAGTAAAGTTAAACCAAGGTTTTTTTTGTATTAGCACTAGGAATAGAATATAGAAAGTACACCTCAATGCCCGAAAGAATCACCTCAGTGATGTGCTCAGCACACTCGGTAGGGCCTCGGCCACGGAAGCAATAATCATTCCATGGGAAATCAGAGAAGTACTGCCTAAGGGCCTCCCAATCAGCGGCGCCAAAGTGCCAAAGGCATTCTCGGGAGTATAATGTAGCATAGTATATACTGTATACACACACATAATATTAAGTTTAACGGAGATCAAATTACAGTTGATTAGACGGTCGGTTTAGGTTGGTTAATTATTCCCCATGTAACCAATTTTGGCCAAACACGATCTTTGCAACAAATTTCAACTTTTGCTTAAAACGCTGGTCTCCGCGAAACAATATTTACCACATTATATATATATAATATATATATATATCTGGTCTCCGCGAAACTTAATATTTACCACTATATATATATATATATATATATATATATATATATATATATATATATACATACAGTATACGTGAGTAGCTGTTAAAATGCAAGTCCTTCTCTCTTTACCTTTTGCTAGACTTAAGTGATCTTTGGCCAAAGAGTGTATCAACATGAAATATTTAAGGAAGGCACAACTTCGGTATTGGGAGAGAGAGAATTTTTCGAATATTTTATGTATCGTTCATTTCACGTGGAAATCCATTCCCAAAGACATCTGAAAGAAGAGAATCTGATTCGCAAAAAGGGTTCCCAACACACTGCTTTTCAAATATGAATTTGTAGAAAAGCGAATATTGTAGATTTATTCCGGGTTATATAAATATTTTATCAAAGCAAATAATACATACTCGCCTTTAGAGATGCGTATCTTGTGAACTGTATGGATAATTTTTTGGTTATATATATATATATATGACGAATCAAACCACGAAGGAAAGGAAACACAAAAAGGTGCTCAAGCGCTTTCGTCTAATGACATCCTCAGGAACACTGAAGTACATAAAAGGTTACGGCCTATATATAGGTTACAGAAAGAAAAAAAAATAAATAAATAAATAAATAACACAAATATATATATATATATATATATATATATATATATATATATATATATATATACATACATACATATCTACACACACACACACACACACACATATATATATATATATATATATATATATATATATATATATATATATATGCAATAAATGGAGAAGTAAAAATAAAAATTAAAGGATTAACAAAGAGGCATACAGATTTGTAAGGAAAAATATCGATTTTTAGCACAAGATCAAAAGAATTATAAAAATACAAATTTATACTGGAAATCTGCCCGGGTTTTAACACTTTGCCTTTTATAGTCAAGTTTCGATATATATAAAATAAAATGAAGATTAAAAGTTAATAAAGTAGCATACAAGTTTACCAAAGATTTAGCGTCCTACCCTTTTTATCTAAATCTGTTTTGAAGGAATTCAAAACAACAGGATCGAGTTGAAAAAGACCTTTGCTTATGTTGAAGTTATTTGAAAGTTGGATAATGGCAGACTCAAGAATATTTCTATTAACAATGTTGCTAGAGTGAAATAAAACTGAAGCATTATTCCAATCAATACAGTGGGATAACTCTGACAAATGGACAAAAAGAGCACTGGACAACTGTTCTGTTCTAACGGAATATTGATGCTGTTTTATACGTGTGTGCAAATCCTTTCCCGTCTGACCTATGTAAAAGGAATCACATTGTTTACACCCAATTTTATAGATAATGCCTGAATTATTGTTAGGGCTATTTTTTACTATGATATTTTTCACAATATTGTTATATGAAAATACTACATTAATACCCAAAAGTTTAAGTACATTAGCAATGCCTAAAAAGCTTGGGAAAAATGGAAGTACTAAAATATTTTTTGACAAAGTACGAGTGTTATTATTGACACGATAGAAAGTTCGTTTTGCCTTGTTGAGACAAGATTCCACAAACGCAGATGGATAACACAGATCACTTCCAATACCGTTGATTTTTTCAAATTCGGCATCGATGTATTCCGGACTGGCGATCCTAAGGGCGCGGAGAAACATTGATGAAAAAATGGCCTTCTTAGTGGGGGTGTCATGTCCCGAGTAAAAGTGTACGTAGGACAAATTGTTTGTTGTTTTCCGATAGATACTAAACTTAAAACCTGGGCTTTCCCTTTGTACACGCACATCCAAAAATGGGATTGAATTGTCTTGTTCCACTTCTAAAGTAAACTTAATGGAGGGGACTTGATCATTTAACTGAAGGAGGAAGTTATCCAGGTCACGATTCATGGGCCAGATACACAAAATATCGTCGACGTACCGCAACCAAGGGATGCCAACCCCCAGGATTCTCGGAATGTAAGTAATTTCGAAAAACTCCATATAAATATTGGAGAGGAGGGGCGATAAGGGGTTGCCCATGGCCATCCCAAACACTTGTTGATAATACTCGTTATTGAAAGTGAATTTACAGTCTTTGATGCAAAGCTTAATAAGTTCCAAAACAATGTGTGAAGGTAGTGGCAGGTCATACTTATGTAATTCTTGGGAGAGAAAGTCAAGCATATCATCAATCGGCACTTTTGTAAACAATGAACAAACGTCAAAACTGATCAATCTATCGTTAGTTTCAGTACGTGCATTATTCAATTTTTCAGTAAGATCCATGGAATTTTTTACATGTGAATCAGAGATAGTTCCGAGAATGGGGGACAAGACTTTGACAAGCCATTTGGAGAGTTTATAAGTAATAGAGCCCACCGAGCTAATAATAGGGTGCATAGGTTTGCCAGGTTTGTGGGTTTTAATAAGACCGTAAAGGTAGGGCAGAGAAGGTGAAGTGGACATGAAAAGCGGAATTAAGTCCTTATGATCTTTGAGAATGCGTTTCAAGCCACTATTAAATGATTTGATGACGTCATCCTGCGGGTTCTTCCTAAGTTTGCTGTATGTGGCGGGGTCCTGGAGAAGCTCGTTCATCTTTCCGATGTAGTCCACTTTGTCCTAATAAACTATGGTGTTAGCCTTGTCTGCTTTAGTAATATGGAGCTCCCCATTTTTTAATTTTGAGAGGCCATCGCGAAAACGTTTAGGAAAGTTATCTTCGTAATTACCATTCGCCGCACTATAAACGAGGCCTTTAACTATGTTAAACAAATACTGAGGGAGATTACACTGTTTTTCAAAACACGCGAGACTGTAACAAATTTGTAAAGCCGAAGGTTTTTTAACAATAAAAAAGGACATACCATATCCAAGGGCACTTTTTGCATCGTCACTAATGTTTTTCGAAGAAAGGTTCAAAACACACTTGGATATGGTATGTCCTTTTTTATTGTTAAAAAACCTTCGGCTTTACAAATTTGTTACAGTCTCGCGTGTTTTGAAAAACAGTGTAATCTCCCTCAGTATTTGTTTAACATAGTTAAAGGCCTCGTTTATAGTGCGGCGAATGGTAATTACGAAGATAACTTTCCTAAACGTTTTCGCGATGGCCTCTCACAATTAAAAAAAGATGGGGAGCTCCATATTACTAAAGCAGACAAGGCTAACACCATAGTTATTATGGACAAAGTGGACTACATCGGAAAGATGAACGAGCTTCTCCAGGACCCCGCCACATACAGCAAACTTAGGAAGAACCCGCAGGATGACGTCATCAAATCATTTAATAGTGGCTTGAAACGCATTCTCAAAGATCATAAGGACTTAATTCCGCTTTTCATGTCCACTTCACCTTCTCTGCCCTACCTTTACGGTCTTATTAAAACCCACAAACCTGGCAACCCTATGCGCCCTATTATTAGCTCGGTGGGCTCTATTACTTATAAACTCTCCAAATGGCTTGTCAAAGTCTTGTCCCCCATTCTCGGAACTATCTCTGATTCACATGTAAAAAATTCCATGGATCTTACTGAAAAATTGAATAATGCACGTACTGAAACTAACGATAGATTGATCAGTTTTGACGTTTGTTCATTGTTTACAAAAGTGCCGATTGATGATATGCTTGACTTTCTCTCCCAAGAATTACATAAGTATGACCTGCCACTACCTTCACACATTGTTTTGGAACTTATTAAGCTTTGCATCAAAGACTGTAAATTCACTTTCAATAACGAGTATTATCAACAAGTGTTTGGGATGGCCATGGGCAACCCCTTATCGCCCCTCCTCTCCAATATTTATATGGAGTTTTTCGAAATTACTTACATTCCGAGAATCCTGGGGGTTGGCATCCCTTGGTTGCGGTACGTCGACGATATTTTGTGTATCTGGCCCATGAATCGTGACCTGGATAACTTCCTCCTTCAGTTAAATGATCAAGTCCCCTCCATTAAGTTTACTTTAGAAGTGGAACAAGACAATTCAATCCCATTTTTGGATGTGCGTGTACATAGGGAAAGCCCAGGTTTTAAGTTTAGTATCTATCGGAAAACAACAAACAATTTGTCCTACGTACACTTTTACTCGGGACATGACACCCCCACTAAGAAGGCCATTTTTTCATCAATGTTTCTCCGCGCCCTTAGGATCGCCAGTCCGGAATACATCGATGCCGAATTGGAAAAAATCAACGGTATTGGAAGTGATCTGTGTTATCCATCTGCGTTTATGGAATCTTGTCTCAACAAGGCAAAACGAACTTTCTATCGTGTCAATAATAACACTCGTACTTTGTCAAAAAATATTTTAGTACTTCCATTTTTCCCGGGCTTTTTAGGCATTGCTAATGTACTTAAACTTTTGGATATTAATGTAGTATTTTCATATAACAATATTGTGAAAAATATCATAGTAAAAAATAGCCCTACCAATAATTCAGGCATTATCTATAAAATTGGGTGTAAACAATGTGATTCCTTTTACATAGGTCAGACGGGAAAGGATTTGCACACACGTATAAAACAGCATCAATATTCCGTTAGAACAGGACAGTTGTCCAGTGCTCTTTTTGTCCATTTGTCAGAGTTATCCCACTGTATTGATTGGAATAATGCTTCAGTTTTATTTCACTCTAGCAACATTGTTAATAGAAATATTCTTGAGTCTGCCATTATCCAACTTTCAAATAACTTCAACATAAGCAAAGGTCTTTTTCAACTCGATCCTGTTGTTTTGAATTCCTTCAAAACAGATTTAGATAAAAAGGGTAGGACGCTAAATCTTTGGTAAACTTGTATGCTACTTTATTAACTTTTAATCTTCATTTTATTTTTATATATATCGAAACTTGACTATAAAAGGCAAAGTGTTAAAACCCGGCAGATTTCCAGTATAAATTTGTATTTTTATAATTCATTTGATCTTGTGCTAAAAATCGATATTTTTCCTTACAAATCTGTATGCCTCTTTGTTAATCCTTTAATTTTTTTTTTACTTTCCGTTTATTGCATATATATATATATGTGTGTGTAGATATATATATATATATATATATATATATATATATATATATATATGTGTGTGTATGTATGTTATTTATTTATTTATTTATTTTTTCTTTCTGTAACCTATATAGGCCGTAACCTTTCATGTACTTCAGTGTTCCTGAGGATGTCATTAGACGAAAGCGCTTGAGCACCTTTTTGTGTTTCCTTTCCTTCGTGGTTTTATTCATCATAAATATTTTTCACGTGTTACTTTCGTGAAATAATTTTCATAATATAATATAATATATATATATTAGTGATGTAGGTCACATCCGCATCCGCGAACATCCGACATTTTCTCGCACCCGCATCCGCACTTTGGACTGCGGATGTCGTGCGGATGTGGACCGTTGAGATAAAATGTCATTAATAAGCGGAAATTATCAAATTCTACTATATTAATAGAACTAGTTCATTGTGCGCAAAAGTGATGCAAGCGACAAGACGAGAGGCTGTTCTTGTATGAAGTTACTCTCTTGCAACCTACTTAGATCCACGTTTACAAAGCTGTTATTTTCACCTAGTACATTAGAACGAGTTAAATCATCACTTGGCAAAGCAGTTGAAGAGCTTCAATCTCTTGAATCTGTCGCTTCGCCACCCACCAAAGAATAAAAGTTCAGTGACAGAACCAACACCTCAACAAGCAAATCTATCACAGAAATCTGTCTCTCAGTTTCTTGAGTCAAGCAGCAATGACGAGACCACTCGATGTCAAAAGATGTAGTAAAAATGATCGAGAGCTATCACCAAGAAAAACGCCTGGCTGCATGTGACAATCCTATTAGTTGGTGGAAAAATACGCAGAATATCTATCCATACTTGAGTAACTTGCAAGGAAACATTTAGCCTGTCCTCCAACAAACGTACCAAGCGAGAGATTTTTAGCAGTGCTGGATTAATATATGATGAAAAGAGAAACAGACTGGCAGCAGAAAAGGCAGAAAAATTAATGTTCCTTAAGCATACCTTCCTATAATTAAGTTTGAACATTAAACGATGAACATCTTAGTTTACTTGATTTTAATTACTCATTTATAAATATGCCTAATAAAACTTTAAACTTAATATAAATAGTTATCAAGCTAATTAAAGATCTCTTTCTATAAGGTGGAGGTTGGGGAAAGGTAGGTCGGTGGGGTGCATTTGAGTTGGGTTCACGTCCCGCATCCTGGTAACAATTATGGTTTCTAATTGTGGCTGAAACTCAACAAAATATAACGAATTTATTTGCAGACGAATTCACTAATTGATTTCTATATTAGTTAGATGCTTGATATTATTTATATGTTCAGAGAAAAGTACAGCAATTATTGTACAATTAATCAATTATACTACATTATAGCTACAGCTCTCTCTATAATAACTTATTATATACGTTAAACACAACAAATCTCGAATATATCCTAAAAATAACGAAAATGTAGACAGCCGCATCCCATCCGCATCCGCGGATGTGAAAAAAATGACATCCACATCACTAATATAATATATATATATATATATATAGATATATATAGATATAGGTACAGGGTGGGCGGAAAGTAGCTCCCTATTTTGGATTGGTAAAAAAATACGTATATTATCCTTTATTTCAGAAGAAATAATATGAAAGGTAGGCATACATGGTAGGTTTTCTCTAAAATTCAATGTGGCTCCAACTTTTCCACCAGCTTCTGGAGCCGCCCAGGAGAATGGCGTCACTGACTTTAGGAGGAACTCCAGCGGGATGGAGGACAGACTTCCCGAATTCGGTCCTCCAGTTCTTCCAATGTCCTCGGTTTGGTGCGGTAGACTTTCTCTTCTTCCTTTCCCACCCCAAAGAAAGAAGTAAGTCGCACGGTTACCGCTGAAAAACGGCAGAATCGGTTCAGTGTAACGGTGTGGTGTGGTATGACCTCAGATCAGGTTGTGGGCCCGTTCCTTCTGCGCAACACCATGAATGCTGAGCGGTACATTGCTATGTTGCGAAACGAGGTCTGGCCGGTTGTCAGCACATGGGAGAACATCGACGATCTGATATTTATGCAAGATGGCGCCCCTCCGCACTTCGCTCTTGTTGTCCGTGAGTGGCTGGATGCCCACTTCCCTGGGCGTTGGATGGGTCGTCGTGGTCCACATCAATGGCCAGCCAGGAGCCCCGACTTGACACCGCCGTGCGACTTCTTTCTTTGGGGGTGGGTAAAGGAAGAAGTCTACCGCACCAAACCGAGGACATTGGAAGAACTGGAGGACCGAATTCGGGAAGTCATGTCCTCCATCCCGCCGGAGTTCCTGCTAAAGTCAGTGGACGCCATTCCTGGGCGGCTCCAGAAGCTGGTGGAAAGAGTTGGAGCCCACATTGAATTTTAGAGAAAACCTACCATGTATGCCTACCTTTTCATATTATTTCTTCTGAAATAAATGGATAATATACGTATTTTTTTATCAATCCAAAATAGGGAGCTACTTTCCGCCCACCCTGTATATATATAGATATATATATATATATATATATATATATATATATATTATAGATATATGCATTTAACTGCAATGACCACGCAGTATATAAATGAATAGAAATGACGTAAATGAGGAGCGTCTCTGCACACGGGGAAGAGAAATAACGAATAAATGAAAAATGAGGCGAACCGCCCGGGAATCGAACCCTGGGTTCGATTCCCGGGCGGTTCGCCTCATTTTTCATTTATTCGTTATTTCTCTTCCCCGTGTGCAGAGACGCTCCTTATTTACGTCGTTTCTATTCATATATATATATATATTTTATATATATATCAGTGGCGACTGGCGTATAGGAGCGATGGAGCGGTCGCTCCCCCTTGCTTGAAACGATAAATATTAATTTAACAGATAAAAAATATATTAATTTTAAGATTAAAATAAATATTCTTGAAATATATTTTAAAAATTCATGTGGCATATCATGATTCATGAGGCATTTTGAGTAAGCCTTCATATAGTACATAATATTCTAAACTTATAGCATAGCTTCAAACAGCGTACCGCTGTTTGAATACAAAATAATATTGCAGCCAAATGGAGCGATAGATTTTTCGCTCAAGTAAATATAAATTATATTTTACTGTTGTAATGAAAATATAAGTACAATCGCGAATTTTTTTTATAATAACTTTATTTTTACTAATAGTTACTTCAGTAATAATGATATAAGCCATTTATATGTATTTTATTAAAATTATTACTTATTTGTAATTAACTAGAATTGTACGTCTGGCATAGCCGCATATGTTAATACAAGTACAGTACTCTTGTGAGCGGCAGTTGGATTCGCACTAGCCTATTGTGAGTCCGTGTTGTCGTACAGTGGTACATTATTATAGTCAAATTTATTATACCGTAGTCAAATTTATTATAGTCAAATTTATTCAACAATTATTTTTATATTTTATTAAAATATTTTTTTAATACAAATTTATGGCTTCTTTTGACATATAAGTACCGTACGGAAGCACCATGTGATTGTTTATGTACTAGAATTCTAAAAATTATAAATTTTGAAATCGCACCCCCATACATTTATACCACGAGTAGCCACTGATATATATATATATATATATATATAGATAGATAGATAGATAGATATAGATAGATATAGATAGATAGATAGATATATATAGATATATATATATATAGATATATATATATATATAGATATATATATATAGATATATATAATATGATAGATATATATAGATAGATATATATAGATATATATATAATAGATATATATATATATAGATAGATATATATATAGATAGATATATATAGATATATATATATATAGATATATAGATATATATATATATAGATATATATATATATATATATATATATATATATATACAGGGTCCGCAAAAAAAAAGGAGCATGACGAAAATTGCTCTCACGCCCGCATTTTTTGCCGGACCCTTAAATGTTATATATCTAGCTAAAGATAAAAGAGCCCAGAGTTGTATAAAACAAATTTCATCAAAATCGGTCATAAAATAAAGATTTTATGGCCACAAACGTGCAATGACTAAAAAAAGTGAATTTCCGCGTAAAAATTGTTTTTCTCATTACAAATTATTTTTTTCAGATGCCTAAATAATTTTAATCAATAAAAATGATAATATGCCCTTTTCTAAAGAAGATAAAATATTAATAAAACATTATAGACTTGATAAAAATTATGGCGCAATAAAATTATTACAAGAGTTTCCGAATAAACCATGGTCGAAAGGAGGTTTGGACAAGCTGTTAAGAAAAATCGACGAAACTGAAAGGAAACAAGGAAGCGGGAGGCCAAGATCAGTTCGAACCGAAGAAAACATCAGAGATGTGGAACTAAGAATTTGTAGTCAAGAAGGCAGACCAGGGAGGGACTCACGTGACACCGTCCAGAATTGCTAATGAGTTGAGCATATCCGAAAGTAGCGTCAGAAACATTATTAAAAACGACCTTGAACTAAAACCTTATAAACGGATACACGGGCAGAAATTAACTGAAATTAACGAACAGAAAAGAGTTGTTTGTTCTGAACGCATGTTAAGAAATATCACTCCCGAAAAAGTAGACCTCGGCTTTTTTACTGACGAAAAGAAGTTTACGGTAGAACCACCGCGAAATTCCCAAAATGACAGAGTGTATTCAAGAGTTAATCATAAAAATGAAATACCAGATGATAGACTTTATGCTACCCGTAATCATTTTTCTGCCAGCGTAATGGTATGGGTCGGTGTCTAAACTAGGCAAGACATCTGTTTTTTTCGTAGAGCCAAACATCAAAGTAGACGCCCGCTATTACACTGAAACTTTGTTGGAACAAATGCTGCCCGAAATGAGACGATTGGCGAATAATGGTTACTTCTTATTCCAACAGGATGGCGCTCGGGCGCATACCACTAAGTCAACTATTGAATTTTTAGAAAATGATGTTCCTGAATTGCTTTACCCAAAAGATTGGCCCCCTAATAGTCCAGATTTAAATCCCGTAGACTACGGAATATGGGAAATGTTGGCTGAGAAAGTGTACAAGCATAAGATCCGAAATGTCGAACATTTGAAAGAAGTTATCGTACAAAAATGGGAAGAAATTACCCAAGATCAAGTAGATAAAGCTATAGATCAATTTAGGCCCCGATTATGAAGGGTTGTAGAGGTTTCTGGCAAACATATCGAACAATTTTTATAGTCTTATAATTTCGTTTTCTTTGGAAATTGTAAAATTATATGACATGTTGTAGTAAAACTTTTATATTTTCTTTAATTTTTGACGTATTGACATGAAATTTGGTACTAACTTAGTTTATTTGTTGCTTATTTGCCTAAAATAAGTTATTTGTCATTATGTGTAAAAATAAATGTACAATAAACATTTTCGTCATGCTCCTTTTTTTTTTTGCGGACCCGATATATATAGATATATATAGATATATATATATACAGATATATATATAGATATATATATACTGGGTGATCCAGATAAATGGGACCCATAAAAAAAAGCCAAATATTCTTAATATTTAATTCCTTTCATAAAAACTATATATCATTCGAAAGAGTAGAGTTACAAGTTTATTATGAAATATTTATTTTTTTAAAATGACTCCTTTCAAATGTGCTCCATTAGTTGCCAAGCATTCCAGTGTTCTCGCTTGTAAGTTCTGCATCACTTTTGCAAGAGTGTGCGGTGGTATGGCCTGTATCTCATTTGTGATGGCGGCCTTCAATTCTTGCAAGGTCGTTGGGTTATTTCTGTAGACCCTACTCTTTAAATATCCCCAGAGATAATAACACTGGTCAACAAAGATTTTTCATCAGAGTAAAATTTGTGGTGGTTGGATAGCATTTTTCACGCTGATTCCAAAACTGCATTCAGATTTTTTCTAGCACGTATAGTTTTCAAGATGAAGGCATATATATAACTACACAGATTTAACCATTTTAAATAGGCAAAATACTAATATTTCAACATTTGATTGTGTTTATTTTATTGTGTTTTTTTAGTTTTTCATCTTATTTATTTCAATTATCTTAATTATACATCTTATGTATTTCAGGTGTGAGCTTTTACGTCTAGCAGCATTGTGATTCAGGCAACAACGCCGTGCTTTGTGTGTCAAAAGATCAGTCCAGTCCAAGAACCTGTTGTGTCAAGTTGGTGTACATTTTTTTTTAATTTATAGTTTGCTCAGGTCAGTCAACATGCCTCGACAATGTAAGAATGACCCCGACAAGTTCTGTTTCGTATGCGGCCAGTTGACAACTAAAACACAGCGACGAAGTATTACAACCGACATTAAGAAAATATACAAGCTATACTTTGGTTGCCATCTAGGTGACCAAGATAAACCATGGGCGCCACATCAAATCTGTTCTGGCTGTTCAAATGGATTACGTGATTGGCTTAACAAAAAGAAAGCTTCAATGCCATTTGCCATACCCATGATATGGAGGGAGCCGAGAGATCATCATGAAGACTGTTATTTTTGTAGTGTGAACTTAATGGGGTTTTCTGCCAAGAACAAACACCAGATTGTATATCCAAACTTGGATTCAGCACGTAGACCAGTAAAACATGATGAAACATTGCCCATTCCAGTTCCCCCAAGTGATAGGCTAGATTCTATCATAGATGACATGGAAAGTGATGAAGGTGCAACTGGCGTTTCCGGACCATCTACAGAACCAGAGTACACTTTTGAAGGTAGACATTTAGAGCCTAAAAAGTTAACCCAAGGACAGTTGAATGATCTTGTTAGAGACTTATCGCTGTCTAAGAGAAATCAGAGCTTCTAGCCTCAAGACTAAAGGAGAACAATTTACTTGAGAACAATGTTCGTATTAGTTACTACCGAAAGCGGAATTTTGAATTAACAGCATTCTTTTCAGTAGACGGTCCTCTCTGTTATTGCCATGACATCAATGGACTATTTACAGCCATATCTCAGACGTATGTGGCATCTGAGTGGCGCCTCTTTATTGATTCGTCGCAGAGAAGCCTGAAAGCAGTTCTTTTGCATAATGGTAATATAATGCCATCCATCCCCATTGCCCATTCCGTCCATCTAAAAGAGACATATGACAATATGGATATACTACTTAAGGCAATCAAATACGACAGTCATCAATGGAATGTTTGTGGAGATCTAAAATTTATAGGAATGCTTATGGGTATGCAGTCAGGATTCACAAAATTTTGTTGTTTCCTTTGCCTGTGGGACAGTCGCGCCACTATAGAACATTACACCAAAAGTGACTGGCCACTTAGGTATACATATTTCCTAGGGATAAGCAATGTCCAGTCTGTCCCTTTAGTGGATCCCCAAAAGATCTATCTGCCACCTCTTCACATTAAACTTGGTTTAATGAAGAATTTTGTTAAAGCACTGGGTAAAGTCAATTCTGAAGGGTTCCAATACCTTTCAAGGAAATTTCCGAAGGTTACTGCAGCAAAATTGAAGGAAGGAATTTTTGTTGGCCACAAATAAGGGAGGTTTTGAATGACACTGAATTTGAAAAAGTCCTAAGTCCTAAGTCCTAAGTCCGCTGGAATTGAAGGCTTGGCTGGCGTTCAAATGGATATGTGAAAACTTTCTTGGAAGCAACAAGTCACCTGCGTATAAGGATGGAGTCAAGAACCTCCTTGATGCCTTCAAAGAAATGGAGTGTCGAATGTCGTTAAAAATTCACTTCCTGCATTCCCACTTAGATTTCTTTCCTGAAAACCTTGGTGCAGTGAGTGACGAGCAAGGAGAGCGCTTCCATCAAGATATTCAGATGATGGAGAAGCGCTACCAAGGATATTGGAATGAAAGCATGATGGCGGACCATTGTTGGATGCTGTATCGTGACAATCCAGGCCAAATTTACTAAAGGAAATCACACTCACAGCGCTTTTAATAAAATAATGTATATATTCTTTATTTATAAGTACATTGAATAAGGTATATGATGTATTTGTTGTTTAGCATTCCTAAGTGTGATCTATACATCCATAAATTTTCTTATAGCAATATCAAAAACTTAAAAATATCAAAACCAGTGTATCTATATAACTATACGTGCTAGAAAACAAATAAAACCAGATTCGGAATCAGCGCGAAAAATGCATTAAGAAAAGTGTGATCATGTTTGTGATGAGAAAAAAAAGTTTCATTTTGTTGGCCAGTGTAATCTAAGGGAGAAAAATCCGGAGACCTTGCGGGCCATTCAACGTCTCCAAATCTTGAGATTAACTCGCCTGGAAACGTTTGACGCAAAACTGCCATGCAGTTCCTCGTGGTATGGCAGGTAGCTCCGTCTTGTTGGAACCAGTGGTTTTCTAGACAAAGATCTCTTAATTTAGGAATAAGGAAATCGGTCAACATTTTTTCGTAGCGATCACCATTTACAGTGACCGTGTTTCCGGTGGAATCCTCGAAAAAGTACGGCCCTATGATCTGAGATGCAGTAAGACCACACCAAACAGTTACACGCTGACTATGCAACGGGACTTCGGTAATATTCAATGGATTTTCTGTTGCCCAGAAACGACAATTTTGTTTGTTTACAGTTCCATTCAAGTGAAAATGGGCTTCGTCTGACATAATCAAAGTTGCTAGAAAATTGGTGGTGTCATTTACCTTCTGTTGGATCCATTGACAGAATTGTCGTCTTCGTACAAAATCTCCATCGTTTAGTTGTTGCACTGTTTGAATTTTATATGGAAAGAGCATTAAATTTTGCTGGAATATACGGTGTGTTGTTGTTCCATATCCAACTCCTAACAGCTGAGAAGCACGTCTGATGCTTATGTTAGGATTATCCTGTACAATTTCATGAGTTCTGTTAATGATCTCGTCTATCCTTGCTGTGCGCACTCTTCCAGTTGGTTTTCTTTTTCCAATGCTGCCAGTTAGGGAAAAATTTCTGACACACCGACGGATTACTTTCTTAGAAGGTGATTTTGACATCTGAAAATTTGTCTTGAAAGATCTTTGAGCTGAAACTACACTTCTTCCATGCTCATAATATTGCTCAGTTATGAAACGCAGCTGTTCCACAGTCCATGCAGTCATCTTGAAGGGTTAGTTTTAACTAACACTTTTATTTTGTTTTGTATCTTATCTTGTCTTGTATTGTCAAAACCTATACAATCCTGTACAAACTTGTAACTATCCTCTTTCGAATGATGCGTATGATTTTATAAAAGGACTTATACTTTAAGAGTTACAGGGGTTTCTTTTGGGTCCCATTTCTCTGGATCACCCTATATATAGATATATAAGATATATATATATATATATATATATATATATATATATATATATATATTATATATAGGAAAATTATTTCACGAAAGTGACACGTGAAAAATATTTATGATGAATAAAACCATATATATATATATTAGATATATATATATATATATATATATATATATATATATATATATATATATATATAGGAAAATTATTTCACGAAAGTGACACGTGAAAAATATTTATGATGAATAAAACCACGAAGGGAAAAGAAACGCAAAGTGGTGCTCAAGCGCTTTCGTCTAATGACATCCTCAGGAACATCCTGAGGATGTCATTAGACGAAAGCGCTTGAGCACCACTTTGTGTTTCTTTTCCCTTCGTGGTTTTATTCATTGTGTATATATATATATACTAGTACAGTTCCCGTCACTTCGCTGACGGTTAGACAGGCTAAACTACAAAAAAAGAACCCAGCCGTGAAAATTTTGAGCTTCACATTGTGTCAACATTTCTGAATCTGGTATCTCCCAAAACCTCCTCACCCCATTCATACAACTTGGGGGCTAACCCCTCTCCCATTACCCCCACCCCCCCCATTACCACACCCATCCCCCATTACCCCCACCCATCCCCCCACTCCCACCCTTCCCCCCACTCCCACCCTTCCCCCCACCCTCACCCTTCCCCCATTGCTAAACTACAGAAAAGAACAGTCATGAAGATCTTGAGCTTCACATTGCCGCCCGTAATACAATTTCTGAATTTTTTTCTCACAATTTTTTCTCACAATTTCTGAAAGTGTGACGGACGGACAGACAGACAGACAGACGGACGGACGGACGGACAGCTCTCTTATTATTAGTGATGGGACGATTAATCGGAATCGGAATCGAGAATCGGAAGAATCGAGCATTTTTCAGGAATCGGAATCGGAATCGAGAGAATTGTACATGATTTCCGATTCTTAAAACGATTCTTTAACTTTTAATTGAACCAGTTTTGCAATGTAAACTTTAAAATTTAAATGAAAGAGGATAACAAATTTTATTTTTATTGTATTGTAGCTATACATTAAAACGTATATCCATGATGTGTAATCAAGAAGATTAAAATGAATTGTTACAACTTACAGTTGATTTTTATTTTTAAACCAATCTATTATAATTTATAATTTATATTACCATACTCATAATGTAAATAGTTAATCTTACCAGAGTAAAATATGACAATTTCCAGAAAAACAAGTATAGAATTATATTTAAAAATATTGAGAATCGGAATCGAGAATCGTATCGGAATCGAGACTTTTTAGTGGTATCAGAATCGGAATCGGAATCGTTAAAAATTTTGGTATCGTCCCATCACTACTTATTATATTATATAGATAGATAGATAGATTAGTGGTGGACCGGATGTCAGTTTTTCAACATATGCGGATCTTTAATTTCAATATCCGCGGATGCGGATATTTAGTTAATCTATCAGTATAATATAGAATTATGAATATATGACATAATTTTTCAAATTTCGTGATATTACTATTATGGCAGGCAATGCATAAGAATTAAAATTAATATTAATGTTTTCATTATGATAAAAATAATAACTTTCTCAAGAGTCAGCCACAGAAAATTCAATGAAACAAGTTTCATTCAATTTTCTGTGTTCTTCCGCAGCTTATTATCCCATCTTTACATGGGGTCGCTGTTTTTGGTTCGTCTTCTCCACTCTCCTCTGTCGTATACCACGTCCTCCTCCAAGTCCTTCTCCCTGATGTCCGCCACCACACAGTCCCTCCATCTCGTCTTCGGTCTTCCTCTTCTCCGTCCCGGCAACTCCATCTCCAGCACTCTGCGCCCGACATACTCCTCCTCTCTTCTCCTGACGTGTCCATACCACCTCAGCCTGGCCTCCTGCACCTTCTTAGATGCTTCCGCCACCTTCACTGTTCCTCTTATATGCTCATTTCTGACCCTATCCCTCCTCGTCACTCCACACATCCATCTCAACATCTTCCTTTCAGCCACATCGATTTTTCTTTCATTGCTCTTCTTCATTGGCACAGTCTCCATTCCATACAACATTGCCGGCCTCACCAGTTCTTTCACCCCGACTGTATTCTACAGTTTATCTCTCTCTCTGCTCCCCCCTCTGCATCCACTGTTGACCCCAAGTATTTAAAATACTCCACCGTCTTAACACGCTCTCCACTCAATGTCACTTCCCCTCCTCGGTCCTGCTGCACATCACATCTCATATATTCGGTCTTCTTTCGGCTAATTCTCATCCCTCTACTTTCCAACGCCTCTCTCCAATTTTCCAACTGCTGCTCCACCTCCTCTTTCGTCTCCCCACTCAACACAACATCGTCTGCATACATCATGCACCACGGCGCCTCCCCTCTAATCCTGTCCGTCAACACATCGAATACCACATTGAAAAGGAAGGGGCTCAAAGCTACCAGGTATTTATACTTTGAGGGTTATATACAGGGTGTTCGGAAAGTCACTGTGCACTTATATTTATTTAAT
The DNA here is from genome assembly GCA_023014485.1 of Bathynomus jamesi. Classification (NCBI taxonomy): domain Eukaryota; kingdom Metazoa; phylum Arthropoda; class Malacostraca; order Isopoda; family Cirolanidae; genus Bathynomus; species Bathynomus jamesi. The sequence continues at coordinate 111,344 of JAJOZX010001264.1, forward strand.
AGCATACAATAGTATAACATTGCATATATGATAGAGGTTATAAACTTATAAAACTTATAAAAGGTGTTGAAAGTGATGTCCTTTAACAGCAATACAGGCCTGGACCCGTCTTATTTTATTTTGAAACACCTTTGTCAGTTCTTCATTAATTAACATTAATTATATAAGTGCACAGTGACTTTCCGAACACCCTGTATTTGTTTGTTCATTAATAATGAATACTTTACATGAAATGTGCATGACTGGGCCTTATAAGCTACTTTATAAGCTAATTTAATTGTGAATTGCATAATTTATTAGAGGTAATATCCGCATAACATCCGCAGTCAGAAGTGCGGATGCGGATCTTAAAAATTATGCGGATATATGCGGATGCGGATATCCGGTCCACCACTAATATATATATATATATATATACACACAAATGATTCTCGCTAAACTCATAGATAGGTATTATAGTAAGATAATATCTCTGTTAAGAGAAGCAGGAAGCCCCTTGATTAAATCTTACAACTATCATACTAAGGTTATTCCTGGATGGAATGATTTTATTGCCCCCTGAAGAGGGAATCGAAAGATGCCTATGATTTGTGGTGCTTTCATGGTAGACCCAGATTAGGACCAGTATACATGAATATGTGTAGAAGTCGGGGTTAGTATAAGGCGGCCATAAGGCGGTGTAAACGGGAAGAAGGGTCGATTCGAGCATCAAAGCCTGTGAAGTTCGCATAAATAACGATAATAACAAATTTTGGAAATTTGTTAAGAATCAAACGGGTGTAAAAAATGCCCTCTCTCCAACAATCGATGGGGTGTCGGGGGAGAATGAAATTGCAAAGCTGTGGAAAAACCACTACTCTAACATTCTTAACAGTGTGAGTAGGGATAATCTTAAAATAGATTGCAGCGAAACGATTGTGGGAGGGACAAGGGAAAATATTTTGATATCATTTTCTGAAGTAAAGCGGTTAATTAAAGAGTTAAAGACTGGTTCTTCGTCAGGGGTAGATGACTTATCGAATGAACACTTAAAATATGCAAATGACGTAGTATGTCTGCATATATCATTGCTCCTATCAGCCATGCTTGCTCATAGCTATATCCCTGCAGACTTCATGAGGGTATATATATCTTGCCCCTGGTCAAAAATAAGTACGGAGACATTCTGTCCAGCAATAATTACAGGCCTATTGCTGTCGCTTCCTGCTTCTCGAAACTACTAGAAAAACTCTGTTACTCCGATTAAATGATTTCCTATGGACATCTAATCAGTTTGGCTTTAAAAGGTCCCACTCAACTGACCTGTGTATCTATGTACTTAAAGAAACAATATCTAAATACATTGACAGTAATTCAACCATTTATAGCTGTTTCCTTGATATAAGTAAGGCATATGATAGGGTGAACCACAATATTTTATTTGCAAAACTAGAAGACAGGAAGGTTCCCATGTACATATTAAATTTATTGAAATTTTGGTATTCCCGCCGATCTTTCACTGTTAGGTGGGGCAATGTACTATCCGAGTGTTTTGGCTCCTCTTGCGGGGTGAGACAAGGCTCCTTGCTCTCCCCTATGCTGTTTAATGTGTATATTGACGGATTAATTGCTTCACTTAATGAGGCAACAGTGGGATGTTGTATAGATAACACAAGGATAAATAACTTAGTTTATGCCGATGATATGGTGTTAATAAGTCCCTCTGTTAAAGGTCTGGATCGGCTACTAAAAGTCTGCGAAGTGTATTCGCAGAAACATGATATTCTTTTTAATGTTACAAAAACTAAGGTTATGCAATTTCATCCTAAAAGCTGTAATCAGCCAGCTGATATAAGGTTTAAAATGAATGGTGAAGTAATTGAGGAAGTACAAGAGTAAGTATTTGGATCAAACTATTACCAGCTCCTTGAGTGATGACTCGGATATAAGAAAACAATCTCGAAGCCTGTGTGCTAAAGCGAATATAACCATAAGGAACTTTCGTTTCTGTACAAGTGAAGCTAAAGACACACTCTTTCGTACTTTCTGCAGTAATATATACGGTCAGCAACTCTGGGTGAATTATAAAAAAGGTTCTGGCAGAACCCTAAATTTGCTGTACAACAGGTCTTTTAGACTCTTACATAAATTACCCCCGAGATGCTCAGCTTCGCAAATGTTTGCTACCCGCAATGTCCCGAGCTTCCCGGAGGTAACAAGACGTACTTAACAGTGCAGTATTATTTCTAATCAATTGTATATATTTTTGTCCTTAGTATATGAACTGTCATTGTATTAATAATATTTGTCATATGGACTATAGTCTGCCAATAAACCTTTTCATTTTCATATATATAATATATATATATATATATATATATATATATATATATATATATTAGTGTGTACCAAGAATCAGTAAACATAGGAACTGTGCCGCTTCTATATACGGTGGCTGCTAAAATTACTTGGACTACCTACATATTTGAGATTTAGAAAAGGTTTTCAAAGGATGAAGATAAACCGTTTATGGGTATTTGCCTTTTTGCGATATGTCTAGACACGTAGTTTCAGAGGAATGATTGTTATCAAGAATTGCTACCTTCTCTGGGATTTATCAAAAAAATGGAAAAATCTGGGGGTGGTCCAAGTAATTTGAGAGGCCACTATATATATATATATATATATATATATATATATATATATATATATATATATATATATATATATATATATATATGGTGAGTCAAAAGTCTCCATACATAGGCAAAATGGTCATGATAAATAAATGATTATTTATTTATTATTTTTTTGCAGGTGATGTGCTGAGATGCATTTGTCCCAAGAAGAGCGTATAAAGATCATTCTTCTGGCAGGATCAGGAAGCTTTCGCAAGGTTGCCGAGGATTTTAACAGGAGACACGCCCCCGGCACGCACATCACACACGACATCGTTGCCAAACTCATTGAGAAGTTCAAGAAGACTGGAAGTGTTGCAGACCAACCGAGAAGTGGCCGTCCACGAACAGCCACCGATGAAGGCACAGCGACCATGGTGCTGGCAGCGTTCGCAAAGAGTCCCCAAAAAAGCACTCGACGGATGTCTGCAGAATGCGGTGTGAGCCAAAGGAGTATCGTCCGCATTATGAAAGAGCACAGATGGCTTCCATACAAAAGGCAAATGTTGCAGTATCTTAGCGAAGACGACCCGGACAGGCGGCTGGAATTCTGTGAATGGGCAAGAACAAAAGTAGACGAAGACACGGAATTCTCGGTTCGCATCCTGTTTTCAGATGAAGCCAACTTTTATGTTCATGGCGAGGTTAATCGTCAAAACGTACGTTATCGGAGTGATGACAACCCGCACTGGATGAGTCCCTCAAAGGCGCAAGGCGCTGGAAAAGTGATGGTGTGGTGCGGGATATGGGGCAACACAATTGTTGGCTCTTTTTTCTTTGACACCAATCTGAATGCCGAAATGTATCTAAACATGCTGCAAGACACAGTCATGCCGTCCCTACTGAACGAGGACGGGGGATTTCCAGCGTACTTTCAGCAAGACGGGGCGCCACCCCATTATGGTATCTGCGTGCGCCAGTGGCTGAATCAGCAGTTTCCGGGTCACTGGATTGGCCGCCGTGGTCCCGTGGAGTGGCCTCCGAGGTCCCCAGACCTCACCCTCCTTGATTTTTACTTGTGGGGGCACTTGAAGGCCATGGTGTACCAGGTGAAAATACAAAACACGGACCACCTAAAGGAACGCATTCGTGATGCGTGTGCACGCATAACACCAGACGTGTTAACGCGCGTTTGCCATGACTGGGAGGAACGCATCCGTATGTGCATTCAGTGTAATGGTGCCCATATAGAGCATATTTTGTGACTTACAAGTGATTGCATAATAAAGTGACCATTTTGCCCATGTATGGAGACTTTTGACTCGCCCTGTATATATATATATATATATATATATATATATATATATATATATATATATATATATATATATAATCAGACATGGGGCTGAAGCCGAAGCCGACCATTTAGAAAGCCAGGAAGCCGAAGCCGAATCTTATAGAACCGGGACCGGAAGACGAGTGCCATAGTTAACCTATTCTAAATTAGTATAGGTTAACTGTTTTTTGGTTATTAGTATTACTAATAATCAAAAATATTAAAAATAGTTAAATGAAAAATAAAACCCCTCAAACTAAACGAATAATCTAGTCTCGAAGCCGAAGCTGAAGCCGACCATTTTCAAATACTCAAAGCCGAAGCCTATAAAAGCCGGCTTCAGCCCAGTGTCTGATATATATTTTACAGTCAACCAGTCATTTCACGTAATACCTAAAATCTTTAGGCATTTAGAGTAATTCGATTAAGTGATTCCATGGGTGGTTAGATTAGGTTGGTTAGGTTAGGTTAGGTTAGTAATGCGTATTACCTATGTTTAAGGGTCACAGGTATTGCGCAAAATGCCTGAAATTTTTAGGCATTACGTGAAATGACTGGTTTCACACACTGAGTGTAAAATATATATTATATATATATATATATATATATATATATATATATGGTGGCGCAAAAGTCGCGCATCATATCATAGGAATGTTCACTGTTGACTATAATATACAGGGTGTCCGAGAATTATCTGTACAATTTTTGGCTGTTATTAAAAGTCAACCATGAAGTGTAGAAATTCCAGTTTTGTCCCATTTTACAGAGAATCTCATTAAGTTTTTTCTGATACCAAGTTTTGACAAGTTTTTTAGAAATTCCAGTGTGTCCGAACATTATCTGTACAATTTCATCTTTTAATAAAATTCTTGATAACACGTAAAATTCTTAAACAAGATCATTTAGAATCTGTATTTTCAAAAGTTTCTTTTATTAAAGTAACGTTGTTACAAACACTCGATATGTGCACCATTAGTGATTCGCAAAACATCCAATCGATACTCCAAATGTTGCCATGTACGCTGCAGCATATCCACATCAATTCGCTCAATAGCAGCTGTGATTCTTGCTTTTAAATCATCAATGTCTGTCACCCGCGTACATTTCTAAAAAACTTGTCAAAACGTGGTATCAGAAAAAACTTAATGAGATTCTCTGTAAAATGGGACAACACTGGAATTTCTACACTTCATGGTTGACTTTTAATAACAGCCAAAAATTGTACAGATAATTCTCGGACACCCTGTATTATTTTTTTCTTTTAGGTAGGGGATGGCTGCGAAATTAACAATAGACGAGAGGGTGAGCTTGGTTTTAATGTATGGAATACCAGGTACAACAAATTTAAATTCTGTACTGATTCATCGATTTGTAGTACCTGGTATTCCATGCATTAAAACCAAGCTCACCCTCTCTCGTCTATTGTTAATTGCGCAGCCATCCCCTACCAAAAAGAATAAAATAATATAATCAACACTGAAAATTCTTATGATGCGCGACTTTTACGCCACCACCTTGTATATAGTGATGCCGCTATTTTTTTAGGTAGGTTTTTTAAAAAAAAGTATCCATCCCCACTTTTTTTTATGTTTCTCAAACGAAATCTTATTTAAAATATAAACCTAAAAGTGATAAAAAAAAAAAAAAAATCTTTTGACGTACCTGGAATCATAACTGTTATTGTTGAATGTACTGTAACTTAATTATCTCTTAAAGCTAAGTACAGTAATTAGGCCTACTGTTGCATACTGAGCGTATGTACAGTTCATTCTATAATTACTTTCCCTACAAATTATTATTGTATAATTAATTTCCCTATTGTTTAATATAGCCTATCATGGCGTACTTGGGATTTTGAATATTTTCCTCTCCTTGATTGCTACTATTAAAAAGAGGAGTTGAAAATATTGTGTTACCCTCACAGGTATTGTTTCTCAACCTGGGGTTGAGGGGTTTCCCAGCTCAGGGGTTAGAGGGTCACGCTGCTTTGCCAAAGAATCATCCTACATGGAAATTCTAAATTTATTTTTTCAGCAAAAATTACACTATGTAAACTAGGACTATTCTTTCAAGGGAAAAACTCGAGTAATGTTATAGTTTTTACAGTTGAAATTGTTTACAGTTAGTAGTAATCATCTTGCTGTTAATTTGTGTCTTTCAATGATGTACCTGTGCCTATTTTACACTTGTCAATCTTCTTATATTCGGTTGAATATAGACTGAACACGAAGTAACGCACAGACAGTCCATTTCATTGCTTTGTTTTAACTGCAACCATTGATGAGAAGCCCAATTCGCTTAAGTATGAGGTTGCAAATGGAATTAAAACTTCCTCCGCGTCATAGACCAGTTCTCGATACTCACTTTTCCGTACCATCTAAAATGTACGCGAGTCTTCTGACGGGAATGACAATTGTAGAGTCTTGTCAGAAGAGCGTTTAATCACTTTATCTTGTAGATTTCCTACAAGTTCGCCAGACACTACCATCCTTTCATTGAACGGATTAGGTATTCACCTCTTACCAAGCCTTCCATCGTCACGTGGGAAATAGATGAGGAACAGCGCCGTACCATCGTTTAGAGAAGAGGGCGCACGAGTTTATTTTTCTCAAAATGGGGTCGCCAGCATAAAAAAAAGGTTGAAAAACACCGTTGTATGGCCTAGGCTTATCATTAACTAGGCTTATCATTAATTAATGTAAAATCTTACAAGTATGTAAGACATTTTTCTTTGTTTTTAGAACAAAGAAAATATCTACAAAAATTAACTATATAATTATCTATATTTTTGGTTTGAAATATAAAAGAAGCTGACAAAATTTATTAAGGCTATGCTGTTGTCTGTAGGTTCAGATTTAATTTTAAAAAAAGTAATTGTAATGATGGGGTTGTTTCATCCCCTTCGCAACATCTAGGGTCATATGACGGAGGGGACCTACAGCTTTACGCGGGGTCCGAACCACGGGTCGCTACATAGACCAGCTATTATCCGACCCAATGTCGCTTAATTGCGCTGATCAACGGGAAACGGTGTTACGACATTAACTACGACGTAACCCAATAAAAGTCTTCTTGTATATTTTAAATATATGTTTTACACGTTTTTTTGCAACATATAAAACGTAATTTATTGAAACTACATATTTTCTATGGAAACGGATTTTCTGTTGGATAGGGGGACTCCCACCACCCCCCGAAAAAAACAAAATGACACAAAAACAGCGAGCAAATCCGATTCTTTTTTGCAGCAAAAAAAATATATATACAGTAGAGTACACCTTTCAAACTTCCAAATGTTCTCTGCGATGATTCCTCATTTCACGAAGGTCAAGCTTGTTGCCCCCTTCTCTTGAGTTGGCCTGGTGAAATAGAGTTGGTTTCTTGTGATCTCCACTTCACATAGCCAGGTACGCACTTCTGGTTCATCTGCAGTTGTTCTGAGCCAGACGTCTTGTCTTCTTTTGAAGATATCCACCGCGACACCAGTCGTGTTCCTTAGTTCCTTGGGCAGCTGCTTGAACAGTATTGGTCCTCTCGCAACAAACTATTTTCCTTCTGTGTTGAGGATGTTCCCTGTCTGGCCTTTAATTTGGAACTCGACACATTCTTCCTTTTCTACCTTCCACTGTTATTTGAGTGGTTATAGGGTTCAAAGTAAGATTAGGGACTAGTTCCTCCATTATTTTCCAAGCGTAAATAATGGTGTACCTCTCTCTTCTTCTTTCGAGTGAATATAAATTTAATTCACATAACGTTTCCCAGTAATTTAGTTCTTTGCAGCCATTGATGTTGGCTGTGAAGCTTCTCTGAATCCCTCCTAGTTGACTAATGTCTTCTTTTTAATATGGGGATGTTAAGACCTAGCAATATTCCAACTTGGGTATGATCAGTGTTTTCAGTAGAAGCATCATTATATTCTTATCCCTTTTTTTAAAGGTTCTAAGTTTCTGTCCATTTATTCTTTTTGTTGAATTTTATGTCCATTTGGAGTATAGTATTTCATGGATTTTTGGTCCTCCCTTTTTCCGTACCTTAATAGTTGAAACAAGCGGTAGCTCGCTATCGCCCTCCGGGCAGGTAGCAGTATATGTTACAGCTAGCTGTATATGTATATATATATATATATATATTGGTACTTACGTATTATCGCTATCGCCCTCCGGGCAGGTAGCAGTATATGTTACAGCTAGCTGTATATGTATATATATATTGGTACTTACGTATTATCGGGACTACCAAACTGTTTATGTATTTTTGCTCTCGTCATTTTCGTTTTCGAAGTACCTACATTCACTTGTAATAGACATTAAATAGCTCGTGTTCGGCCGCGGAGTGACCTAGGACCGGGAAACTTGACAGAGCACATCGGCAGCTCATGGGCTATCAGTTGGTGGTGGTTGCAGAATTTTCTGATGTGCCGTTTAGTCTGTGCACGGTTCCGAAGAAAGCGGACAGACACACAGACACATTTTAGCTCAATAGTATATAGGATTTCTCAGTTTTAGATTTCATATTGTTGCCTTCCAACTAATTGTAGATTCTGTTCATGTCTGTTTGTAGGGATCCTCTATCCTCTGTGTTTCTTATTTTTCTACTAATCTTTGTGAGATCGGCAAAGGATGTTAGGTACTGGGCTGTCACTGGTGACGTCCTCATTTATGTCAGTTAGCACGATTATGAAGAGTAATGGAGCTAATACTGTTCCTCGTGGTACTGAACTAAGGATCTCTGACTTTGATGAAGATATTCCTTTAACTGTAACGACTTGCTGCCGCTCACTAAGAAATTTATATACCCATTTTCCTACTTTTCCTGTTACTCCCATATATTTCAGTTTGTGATATGATTCCATGGTCATGCTAGTCGAACGCCTTAGCAAAGTCTGTGTCAGTGTCAGACATGGAGTCTATTACTGGGTTTCTATTACTATTACTGTTACTTTTGATTTCTTCTATTACTATTAAACTTTATTTTTCATCTATTACTATTACTTTTGTATGTGGGGTACTTCACTCGTTTGAAAAGGATCTTTATATCTATTTAAATGCAATTAGAAGCAGTGTGTTAACAAATATTTGTTTCAACCAAATCATTACAATTTCAGAGACTGTACGTCTTCATCAATTTTACTTTATTGAAAGAAAGGTTTGTCACAATATTAATTCACAATTTCGCATACATGTTTATTTTAGTTTAGAGTAGATTTAGTTCATTTTTTCATTTTGTTCACACAATATATCCATTACTACTGTAATAGAAAAGTAATAGACTATTATCTATTACTTTGCCTTCTATTACCATTACTATTACAGCCAAAAAAATATGATCTATTACTTGAAAAATCCCGTAATAATCTATTACTATTACCCCATGTTTTGGTCAGTATGTATATCATAGTTTTCATTACTTTCAAGTGCATCAATAATGTCGTTATAGTGTTCCGTTAGTTGTGATAAGCATGATCCTCCTGACCGGAATCATTTAGTTGGTTATCATTTGATTTTTTCCGAGTTTACAAAAAGTCAGATTTTTCTTCAAATATTCTTTCAAATATATTTGGTGAGATGAGATGTAAGCAACACTGGCCTATAGTTTTTGGCCTCGGATCGATCTCATCCTCTATATATTGGAACTACAGTATGTTTGCTCTCTTCTGGATATCCGGTATTTCTCCCGTGCCTAGTGATCGTCTCCATATTCAGTATAGGGGCTCAGCTATTGCATTCATGCAGTTTTTAATCGGTGTGACATTCCATTTGTCCGGGCCTGCCGCCGAAATGCGCTATATATATATATATAATATATATTATATATATATATATATATATATATATATATATATATATATATATATATATATATATTATATATATACACCGGGTGTCCGAGAATTATCTGTACAAGTTTTGGCTGTTATTAAAAGTTAACCATGAAGTGTAGAAATTCCAGTCCTGTCCCATTTTACAGAGAAACTCATTAAGTTTTTTCTGATAACAAGTTTTGACAAGTTTTTTCTTTTTTGTACGCGGGTGACAGACATTGATGATTTAAAAGCAAGAATCACAGCTGCTATTGAGCGAATTGATGTGGATATGCTGCAGCGTACATGGCAACATTTGGAGTATCGATTGGATGTTTTGCGAATCACTGATGGTGCACATCGAATGTTTGTAACAACGTTACTTTAATAAAAGAAACTTTTGAAAATACAGATTCTAAATAATCTTGTTTAAGAATTTTACGTGTGTTATCAAGAATTTTATTAAAAGATGAAATTGTACAGATAATGTTCGGACACACTGGAATTTCTAAAAACCTTGTCAAAACTTGGTATCAGAAAAAACTTAATGAGATTCTCTGTAAAATGGGACAAAACTGGAATTTCTACACTTCATGGTTGACTTTTAATAACAGCCAAAAATTGTACAGATAATTCTCGGACACCCTGTACGTATATATATATATGTGTGTGTGTGTATGTGTGTCTGTGTCTGTGTGTGTGTAAAGCCAGTTTTTAGGGTAACTTAAGATTCAAAGCCAAAATGACTAAATGTTTCGTTCGGATCTAAACCGAGGCCTCTTGTCAAGTCTTGTAATGAATATATTTATATTTATTCAAGAACATAATTTATTTTAATATTGTAAATTCTTATATATACAATGGGGAAGGGTCCAGCTGCATATTGATCAATGATCAATATGTAGCTGGACCCTTATGAATGATCATGTACGAGTATGTACCAACCTACCTAGTTACCATGGAAAGCTCGTTAACTAGTAATGCCAGTGACTATAACGAATATGTTTATAATAAATAACAATTCTTAAGTTAATGCAACAATAAATAAAATAACCAGGTTGGAAAAAAAAGTGTAAAAGGAAATCCCCTCATCAGCTAACTAATTTCACGTAAGAATGTCTTTCCTCAATTCATTTAAAAATTAGTTATATTTCGGAAGTTCTCAGTTGATAATATATATTATATATATATATATATATATATATATATATATATATATTAGGGTGTGACCGTTGCCCTCCAAAAATCAAAAAATGGTCCTACAATGCTGTTCAAAGTTTTAGTGTTGTGTATTTATCTAGGAAACACCCCTGTAAATTTTCTTGGAGATCGGTGCATGTTTGAGCTAGCACCGTCGTACCAGCAAGTATTGCTATTTCAGCTTATGAACTTCATAAATAAGTGTGAAAATAGCACATTTTATCAGATTTTCATTTCCGGGTCGCCTGTCGCAGGCATGTGGGCGAAGTCATCCTAGGTGTTTGCTGGGATTGCTTGAAAGTGGAGGGCTCTTCAAGTCCAAACATAATGGTTTTCCAGAGGTGAGTCATAAGCTTTACAAAATAACAAGGAATATTATTATCTAATGAACAAATTTAGTGGAATTTCTTTTATTAGACTTATAAGATATACTAACACCAAGCAAATGATCGATCATATCAATCTTAATACCCCTAAAACAATATTATAGATTAGTACGAAATACAATAATCCCAATAATTGCATTTCTAGGTTCAAGAACCATTTCTCTCAACTGGCGTACAATGAAAAAAAGAAATACTACTACCCCGCAATGCCTGGAGTGTTTGAGGAGCGCCAGCAGGAGATGGCTGACTTCTTCCGTGAATCTCTAGCCCAACCATTTACACGTGGCGACTACAAGGAGCTGGTAGAGCTTTGTCTGCTGCTTGTAACTAAAGGATCCGAGCCAGTGAACTTCACAATGGTCTAGCCCGGCGCACTTCACAAAGCAAGGTGGATGGCTAAACTGCTCTATACCCTCAAGATTGTTCTTTTGTCAGGCCAGATCAAAGAGCAGTTTCCCAAAGCCGAGGTTGTGACTAAAAGTCAAGTCAGCAAGTTAGAACGGTTTGCTGTGTTCACAGTCGCTGTTTATGTCCCATGGTGGATTGTTTGCCCCGTTCCAGCAAGTGCGCCACTGAATGACTTGAATTTGGTCGAAACCTTGGCTGAATTTGCCCCATATGACGCCACAATAGTTGACAAAGCACGTGTGGCACTCGGTAGACACACTTGGTACCTAACTGAGGAGTTGGCCCCACTGGCTTTGTTCTCGTACCAAGTACAAGAAAGGACAAAAGAGGAGATGAGGAAGGCCCTTCTTTGCCATGAAGGCACTGAAGTTACTAAGAGAGTGGGGCTCAATCATGGGGGCTATGGAAAGCCATATCTTCCCCCTGTCCCAGAAAGTGGCACTGCCCTGGTGGACCTAATTGGGCCTGACTCAAGCCGGTTCTTCACCATTTTAGGCATGCCCTATCAGTTTCTCCACAGTCCAGCCAGTGAATGGGCGGATCATGACGACTACCTGAACATGAAACGGGTTGTGGACAAGCTTCAGGTCGTCAATGAGGCTGCAGAGCGTGGTGTAAAACTTTGCCATGATTTTCTTAATGTTGCCAGGGATGAGGAGCGCTTTCAAGAAGTCCTTCAAGTAGTTGAAAATGACAGACTCCGCGTTCCTAATCAGCGCAAACGATCATCTGTTTCCGAACAGAAATCATGGTTTCTTGCTCTAGAGAAATAATACCTTGTGAATATATGATAAAACCCCTTAATGTACCATGAGAGAATAAGAATGATTAACTTTTTTGTGTTAGTGATAACAGCTTTTAATTAAGACAGGCAAATGATTTGTGTTAATATCCCTTATGATGGTTGTGTAATCTCATATATAGGCGCGTATGCCGTATAAACAAAATCGCTATTTTCCAAATTGTTGGTGCTCACTCGAATATGCATGAATCTTCAAAAAATTGCACGTGGGTATTTTTTATGTCAATATGCAACACCAACATTTTGAACAGCATTGTAGGACAAAGTTGGGGCAACTGTCACACCCTAAATATATATAGGGTGGGCCAAAAAACTATTACCCAACTTTTAAAAAATATTGTGGCTCACCCTGTATATTGATCTTACTGCTGAGGCCGTATGTTGTACTCATACTTTTACTCTTTCAAACGCTGGCTTTGAATCTAGATTAAACGCCCCACGAGTTAGAGGTACAGGCTCACAACTGGAGGGAGGTATCAGAATATGGTGCTCAATTGAAAGGCGGTCAAAGTCAGCAACTGGTACTTTCAGATGACAGTCAGTTTCTCCATAAATAATTAATTTTCCTAACTTTTACACAAAATAATTAATTTATTTCCTTTTTCATTTCAGACCCTCATTCTGATATAGTTGGTGAACACGTTATAACATAATGAAATACTCTTTGGAAGATGAAGCATTGATATTGAACCTGTGTAAGGAGAAACAGTGGGGTGAAAAACGAATGACGAGAGAGTTTCCAAATACGATGGACGATACCTGGATTTCAATATCTTGTAAAGAAAATCGATATCACAGGGTCGACCAAACGAAAAGAAGGCAGTGGAAGGCCAAAATATTGACACGGTTTCATCCATGATATGCAGTCAAGAAGAACGGCCCAACACCCACAAGTCCGTTAGAGAAATTTCAAAAACTACTGGTATTTCTCGCTCTAGTGTTCGTCGTATAGTAAAAGATGATCTGGGTCTTAAATGTTTTGAAAGAATCTAAGTTCATAAGCTCTCTGCATCAAATAAGCAAGCAAGAGATGAAAAATGTCGTTCTTTGTTAGATCGATTCCCAGACAAAGAAGTGTCGAAAATATGGTTCAGCGACGAGAAGACCTTTACGGTTGCTTCAACACAAAATGACCGAGTTTATTGAAAACAGGACAAAAAATCTATCAGTCTAGATCGACTTTGCAGGGAACGTTCGCATTTTTCTCAGAAAGTCATAGTTTCCATCTTTATTTCAAAGTTAGAGAAGTCAGAGATTGTTTTTGTTGATCAAAATGCCAAAATCACTGCTGCTTATTACCAAGGAAAAATCCTTGAGGTGGTACTGCCGTCACATTCTGCATAATCTTTGACTCAATTAGGTAACTGTATAGAAACAAAGTTTTTCTACCCGTGTCTGTATAACAGTTAATTACAAAATAATGGTTACAGTTAGCAAAAATCCAACTTCACCACGAGATAGACCATGAAATTCTATACAGGACACATATATGATTGTACAAATAACATTTGATAAAGGTAAAACTATATTTTGATAATAAAAACCCACTCTAATAGACAAGAGTTTATTTCCACAACAGTTTCGATGCCCACTGGCATCCTCTTCGGGTGGATCCACCCGAAGAGGATGCCAGTGGGCATCGAAACTGTTGTGGAAATAAACTCTGTCTATTAGAGTGGGGTTTTATTATCATATTTTGACCTTCACGTAGAAAAGTCAAGTTTTTTGCATAAAATTATATTGTTCCAAATCAGGGTAATAGTTTCTTTTGGCCCACCCGGTATATATATATAAGCGAAGCCCTATATACACAAATATATTTGGGAAATGTAAATTTTATCTCATTTTGAGTGCTACACAAATTGGTGACAGATATTGCCATGAAGATAGAGCATGATTTTCATACAACAACCTCTGAAAATCAATAATGCAAAACACACACACACACACACACATATATATATATATATATATATATATATATATATATATTTCAGAAATCTAATTGCTTTTGCTCAAATTATTATTATTATTATTATTATTATTATTATTATTATTATTATTTCCGCGGAAGGCAGAAAGTGTATTGTTTTTTGCTCAAATTATTATTAAGATTTGTGCGGGACGCTTATTATTATTTATTATTATTATTATTATTATTATTATTATTATTATTTCCGCGGAAGGCAGAAAGTGTATTGTTTTTGCTCAAATTATTATTAAGATTTGTGCGGGACGCTTATTATTATTATTATTATTATTATTATTATTATTCGTATTCGTATTCTTTGGTCACAGCTACAGCCCTAACTTACCTTCTGGATCTTCATGAAACTTGGTTGAAGTGTTGGAACTATGACCCTCTCTGGAACTTATTCGAACCTGCTGATCCCCATCATTTTTTTTAGCATTGATCAGTGTATCAACTTTAAAAAATATTTGCGCCATAGCAAAAATTAAGGGTATTAGAGGTAATATAGTACAGCCTTTACTTATCACAGGATCTTTATGAAACTTGGTGAGAACGTTTTCACTACATTGATCTCGAGAATTTATCCGAACCGGCGAATTTACACCATTTTTAACCATAGGTCAGTGTATCAACTCCAAAAATATTGTCCGAGCGAACAAAAGTGAAAGGAGTGAAAAACTTCTACTTCAGACACAAGTTAAGACTTTTATCTCGAATTTTTGCTATTATTAATACTATTATCTTAAAGAGTGGTAATATGCTAAGATCTTCGCTTTTCGTCGGATCATGGAGGAATTTGACAGAAATGTTGGGAACAATATATTCTTTTGAATTATTGTCAGTTTATGCAGGGTTGGCAAAAACACGGGTTTTACTGGAAAAAAAAAACACCTAGATTTTTCGGATTTTACCGGGCTTTTTCATATTTTCAATCCCCAAAATAGTATAAGAATAGAGCTAAATAACTGAGAGCTGATTACAAAAATAACTATTTACCATGAGTTGTATTTTCACTGGGCAATTAGGTATAGGTTTTGCTTGAAAATAAAATACTCAAATAAATAATTAATGTTTGTATGATAATATCAATCAAGTAGTGTGAATGTGGAAGTTTTTATTAATCCATATTTCGTATTTCAGTAATGAGTACTCTGCAAGAATTAATCTATTACGTTATTTTATTAGTCACTCATTGATTTATTCTGAAAAAAAAAAAGATAAACCAGTTGCGTTGGTTTTATATGGTTTTTTTCAGTGTTTTTTTCTGAATAAAAACCACCGGGGATAACTGGGTCGGGTTCAATCGGGCCAATCCTGATTTCACCCAAAATCCATTATTTACAATCGCTCCCGATAATTTTTTTGTATGTTTCCTCTATTTTCAGGAAAAGTATCTGGTATGTCTGTGGTATGCGCCGTTTATGACGCATTTCTTTTTAAAGGGGACCCGACATGCACCCTACTTCTGTAATATATCACAGGATTCTAATGAAACTTTGTGAAAATGTTGCCCCTATATAGATCTCTGGAATTTATCCAAACTAGCTGAATTCCCCCCCCCCCCCCCATTTTTTACCATAGGTCAGTGTATCGACTCCAAAAATTGTCCGAGCGAACGAAAGTGATAGAAGTGAAAAAATTCTTGAAACAAAAGCTAATACCATCATCTCAAAATTTTGCTAGGGGCGCGCTTGATTTGACTTGGCTTTACATCATTTATAGGCCCTATAACTATTATTACAATTATTTTTCCAGTCATAAAATGAGTAGGCTACTTGCGTACTGAAATCGTAACCCACTTGCTTATATATATATATATATATATATATATATATATATATATAATATGCTGCAAACCCACAAGGAAAAAGAAAAACGATTCCAAGGCCTTTCGTGTATTCAGAGCTACACCTCGTCAGGGAATGAAGACAGAAGGCAAGGTGCCCGTAAATATATACAACGTAGCGGAAACCAAAGCAATTAACACATACTTAACAAGAATTAATGAGAGGCAGAAGGGATTTTAACAGGATATTGTTAATCTTATACATTCCCGCACTGATATTGAAATTTTTTTAAAATGAATAAATGCACATTCTAGAATATTTCTTTCTATTATATCTCTGTTTTTAACAAGCGCTTTAGAACTATCCCAGTTGATGCTATGATTACATCTATACATATGGTTAAACAAAGCATTGGAATTATTAGCTGTTCTACACACACATTTATGCTGTTTTACCATAATATCTAACGTTTTACCCGTTTGGCCTATATATACTGAGTTACATTGTGTACACACATCCAATAACATTTTCCCGGCTATTCTTTATTAGGCATGATTTAACAGTATTATTATGCTTAAAGACTACATTGATGCCAATTACTTTAAGTAAAGTCGGGAGATATTGAAAACTAACATGGTAAGGTAGGCTAAGGATATTTTTACGCTCAAATTCCTTTACAGTTACATTATTATAATACCTATTCTTGGCTTTCCTAAGCAGCATTTATTCATTTCACGTGTTTAATTGTGAAGTTCATCCCATATATATATATATATATATATATATATATATATATATATATATATATGTTATATATATATATATATATATAAATAAATTTTTTTTTCCTTCGGACACCGGCTCAAAATATAAATAGAGGTGGTCATAAAACAACTTATTGACCCAGTGTTTTACTGCAACAACTTTATAAATTCATTTCGGTAGTACATTCTCAAGTAGGTCTTTGTATCGAATGGTATTAATCAGGAAACCACAGAAGGCCACCCTTACGAATGAGCCTTTTGCCCGTATTGACCTCTGTTAAAATTAAGTCCAAAAGCTCACTTCATCACAGTTTTAAAGATTCATACAGCTCGTCGTTATATTCGGACTAACGACGAAAAGGGTTTGCTTCCTGCCTGGGAGCAGATGTCAGCTTCATGAAACACCTCCACGATACCGTAAGCGAGCTCCAAAATCCTTCATACCAATAAAACAATCATTAAATAAAGCTACAAGAATGCTTCAAGGTTTACCCTTGCCGGAACTGACCAGGTTCCGGAAAACCGAAGCGTCACAAGAAACTTTACTAAAGAATCAGAAGTTAATGTTCGCTCATCTTCTGAAGATGTAACATCTCTTCAGACAGGCCCTTGATATGGCCTACTTTGTCATTCCGTTCAACTCTTAAAACCTCTGAAATTCTCTTCGTGAGTCATCTTGTAATTCATTTAATAAGTTAATTTTACCTTCCATTTATATAGGGTTAAGTTGCCAATGGTCACGCCTCGGTCCTAATATCGCGCATTTAACTTACAAAAAACTTCCCACAAAATATTGTTACAATGAAGGAAATAAAATTCGTGTCAAACATTACTTCTACTAAGTAACAGTATTTTGTGTTGTTGTTTTTTAAGTTAAATGCGCGTCATTAGGACTGGTGTGCGACCATTGGCAACTTTACCCTACTGCGCATTTGATCTTCATTTTAATTAACATTTGATTGCAACAATTCACGCATTGTATTTGAGCATTCTACAGGGTGTCCCATAAGTCCGGCATCATAGGAGAAATTAATATTTTTCTATTTCTACAAACCATAATTCATATTTTTCTCTTTCTACAGGCCATAATGTCTGTGAGCAAGGACTTGTTGCAAAGTCTCTTTGACTCTGATTTCCTATGAGTAGAATTATCTGGATTCGTTCTTCCTTGCTCACAGACATTATGGCCTGTAGAAAGAGAAAAATATGAATTATGGTTTGTAGAAATAGAAAAATATGAATTTCTCCTATGATGCCGGACTTATGGGACACCCTGTAATTTAAGGAACTGTAACTATGAACGTCCATTTGTTTGTTAAGTTAAAGGAAAACCATCTCAACCTATTCCTTTCCTTGATTATTGATGCAAACATCTGGTGACCCCTTTTGCGAACTAATTAACTACTCCATTAATTATATCGTCAACCTATCAAAAGTATAAACTACCGAAGCCTATTAACCTTCGTTACGAATTGATGGCCTATACAAATTAGGCTCTATAATCTTGCCTCAATTAAGCTGCCTCTGTAAACTGGTAACTGAGGTGCCACTATAAAACGGTGCCTATATTTTATTTTTGGCACTCTATATATATATATATATATATATATATATATATTATATATATGATGAATAAAACCACGAAGGAAAAAAGAAACACAAAGGGGTGCTCAAGCGCTTTCGTCTAATGACATCCTCAGGAACACTGGAGTGAAAGGACAGATCAAGGCAATATATAGGTTACAAAAATAAACATACATACATACATATTCACATATATATACATATATATATATATATATATATATATATAATATACATGTGTACGTGTATTATTGGTAATTTTTTCAATTTATATTTATTTTTATTTCTTTATTCTTTTGCGACCTACCGTTTTCTCAGACAATAATTATAAAAACAAATTTGGTAATTTTTTCCCTTATGCATATATATATATATATATATATATATATTCTGTATATATTGCGTTTATATTTCGTATATATACCGTATATATGTTGTATATATATTTTATTGTTCTTTATATATCATCTAGGCATCATTTTGTTTTCCAATTTATATTTACTTGTACTTTTTTATTCGTTTGTGACTATAATATGCATATGTGGTAATTTTTCCCTTATAAATTGGTGTGCCTCTCTTAAAATTTATCTTTCAATTTATTATTATTATTTTTTATTTTTTTAATAATTAATTTTTTTTTTTTTTTTGGTTTATTTCTTTATTTTTTTGTGACATATATATCAATTTGGCAGCATCTATTAAATCGATTGTAAAACTTCCCTCTTGAGCTTGAATTGGTAGACTCCACTTACAATATTTATATTTATTTTTATTTCTTTATTCTTTTGTGACCTGTTCCATAAAAAAGCCATTTGAATTTATATTGAAGGTCGGCCAAAGTGCTAAAAGTGTCTTTATATATATATATATATATATATATTATATATGTGTATATATATATATATGTATGTATGTATGTATATTTATGGTTTTTTTTTATTTGCCTGTTTATTTCTTTATGATTATTTAGGCTGTGACATATATATCACTAAGGCACTATTTTGTAATTAATTTTTTCTCAATTTATATTTATTTTTATTTCTTTATTCTTCTGTGACCATATAAAGGTTGGCTCCTCCCACAATTTTTTTTTCTATGCTTACTATATATATGTATATATGTATATATATATATATGTATATATATGTGAATATGTATGTATGTATGTTTATTTTTGTAACCTATATATTGCCTTGATCTGTCCTTTCACTCCAGTGTTCCTGAGGATGTCATTAGACGAAAGCGCTTGAGCACCCCTTTGTGTTTCTTTTTTCCTTCGTGGTTTTATTCATCATAAATACTTTTCACGTGTCACTTTCGTGAAATAATTTTTCATATATATATATATATATATATATATATTATGTATATATATATAAACACGAACAATTTTCAGTATAATGCAGTAAAATTAGCGTTTGTAGGCTTTTTTTTTTCCCAAAAAGAATGAGATGTCAGTGAGACGTTTAAAAAGAAAAGTCCTCCATCCAAAATGAGAGATTTTCAAGATGGCAAAATCCTAATTTATCTAATTAGGGTATTGATTTTATTTTCTTTCTTTTTTATATTGATTATCCTTCACGGGCGATTTAGATCTTTTCTCAGTCACTTACTTTTAGAACATTGGAGTGTCTTTATAATAAATATATATATATATATATAAAACCTTTTATTTTAGACTATTTTTTTTTTGCTTCTGAACAGAAAACGGGATCACGCTCAGAAGAGGGGTGACATTTAACAATTCAATTAATTCAATTTTGAGGTTTCTGGTTGCTTTCGGTTTCTTAAAATTAGACGTTCTTTATCTGAAATATCAGGAATTGATTCCAGATTCCAATTCTGGAAGTAAAATTATTTTCTGGAATATAATTTATTATAATTTTAATTTCAGTAAAATTTAAAAAAAAAGTAAATTTTTCCCTTTTGAAAATACATATTAATTAGTAGAAATAAATTTTGGATATGTCATATTAAAGGTCTAACTGTATGTCATTAAGAGTAGCAGATAGGATACACGCATTTGCAGAGCTAAATGCTAATTTGGTTGGCAAATGGTTTTTTTTTTAAGAGCATTTTAATCATATCGATATGATAACGGTATTCCAAAATTTCTTAAGTAGCAAAAACATAGTTACAAATAAAACTGACTTATATCTAATGGAGGGAGTGTTCACGAGCGTTTGAAACATAATTGTGCTCATTTGGTAACAAACAGAAGTAGATTGTAATGTTTCTGGAACATAAAAGAGGCACTTACGAGGTTTTGGTATATATATATATATATATATTATATATATATATATATATATATATATATATATATATATAGAGAGAGAGAGAGAGAGAGGTCCAGAAGTCCTGCCTCGTTATTGCTAAACTATCCACTAAAATGAGGCAGGACTTGTGGACCACCCTGGGTATATATATTATATATGTATATCAAACCCGTAATAAAAGAAATTTTTTAAAATTAAAATTTTAAAATAAAGAAAAAACCAACTATATTTCGATCCGCAATAACGGTGCGTGCCCTTCTGAAGGTAGTAAGAGTGTTAAGAACTGGAAAACCAGTTTTTAAGTTTCTCTCTCTTGCGGGTTTATTGTATGCTTTGTCGAGGTTATTGTGTTTTATATACGTGGAAATTTTATTATCTTCGAGTGGTTTAGCGCATGGGGCTTGTTTGATGTAGGAGGCAGTTGTTTTATGCCGTTTTTTCCCTTCTGACATACTAAGCTGGGCACACCAGACTCGTTTGGAAAGGTTTCTGAGCAATATGTCTTTCTCAACATCGACACTGAATGTATTTCTCTCTCTCTCTCTCTCTCTCTCTCTCTCTCTCTCTCTCTCTCTCTCTCAAAAATATTAGGTTATATTAAAAGACAGTTCCAGTTTCTGAACAAGGGGAACAAGGAGACTGTAATATCTCTCTATAATTCACTAGTCAGACCTCAACTGGAATACTGTGCGCAGTTTTGGTCTCCATCCCTCAGGAAGGATATAGAAAGGTTAGAAAGAGTACAAGCAAGGGCTACAAAATTGATCCCTTCAATGAGAATGCAAAACTACCAACGGAGATTGGAGCGCCTAAATCTGTTTACCTTAGAGACGAGGAGGTTGCGCGGTCAGCTTATTCAACTCTTCAAGATGCTCAGTGGAATAGACAGGGTAGATTACAGAAACTTATTCTCACTTAATGCCAATCCGACAAGAAATAATGGGTTTAAACTGGAACTAAAGACATTTAGGACCTCCGTCTGCGGGAATTTCTTTTCCTATAAAATAATTAATATCTGGAACCAACTTCCTTCAGAGGTTGTTTCCAGCCAAAGTGTAAATATGTTTAAAAATAGGCTAGACAAAGTACTGAATACTCTCATGGTTTAAGACTAAAACATAACGTAACTCTGCAGGAGTTCGCTTGCACGGTCTCTGTGGGCATGCTAATTATAGAGCTTTTTATATATTCCCCACTTTCCTGTAAAATTTCCTTGGCTGCTTTCCCAGGGTCAAGGTATTTTCTTCAACCTTTTTTCCGTACCTTCCTCTGGCAGGGAGGGTGGGGAGAGAGCCTTATACTTTTCTATCCAGTTTTCTACTACTGCTAGGATAGTTGAAAGAAAAATATACTTGTTTAATAACAGGAACCTCCCAGAGTAGGGCGGGTCATACTATGCATTTTTTTTAAATCAATGGAGAGGGGTGTTCAAATGACATATTTTGGTGTATAGAACACAATTCTGAAGAAAATATTTAATTCTGATAACCGTAACCTACATCATTTTGCAGTTGATTATTATTAAATTGTTGATTATTTTACTATTGTAGTTACCCCAGAATATGTCTTCTCACGTTTTCTATCATGGCTGCTCACGTTATCTCTCATAGAGCATTGTTCTAACTAATTCAAATGAACACACATAATGTAATTCATATAATAATAATAATATTTAAATGCTCAAATAAAAAGGTGTGCCATTCCACTTAATTGTAATTATCATACAGTTTGGTATATGAAATATTTTGACGGTTTTCTGGCGCGCAGAAGGCCATTTTCTGAGCCACCTTTCTCAGAGGCTAGAATGTAACGTTTCAGAACATTCTAAAACGTTTTGTGAAATATTTGAAGTGACTCATGATTTATGAAGCTATTTTACCACCTCGGCTTGCAGTGAGGGGATAGATTTAGTGATTATCTACTGATATTTTTTTTGTTACTGTTCACACGTGAGTATTATTCTGTTATATTTTAGAAAAAGCTATTTCTACGCATATTATAGTGATACATTGAGCAAAATTTAATTAACAACTTTGATTTGAGCTAAAATTAGGTGGTTCATTTTTAGTACAACTGAGCAGTATGAGGCCTATTTCAATGTTCTAAAGAATATTTTTAGGATGTGTTTCTTTAGTTTTTTTAGAGTACATGAACAAATTATTTGCATTACAGACAACAGATAAATTAGCATTTTATAACATTTTGAAACCAAAAAAGCATAATGTGTGTAGCATTTGCAGATAAATTTGTTCTTGCCCATTTCAGCTCTTTTTTTAACCAAGAATTTTGCGCTGAAAAGAGTTAATACCTGTCTGTAGTGGATACTTAACTGTTGTATTATTGTTTTTATTTCAGTGTGAACTCATTAAGAAAATGGCTCAAGTCAGAACAAGGACGAAATCAAGTTCTCATCTGAGTAATCTTGTTGGCACTGGCCGGGAGCTGTTGGTGGTGAGGGATATCCTGAGGTATGGCATCTACTTGAGGAAGCAAAGTGAAGATGACAGGAGGAACTACCCAGTGGACAAGCTGGTGAGTGACATCTACCCTGGTCTGATTTGTCAGTGGAGCAAAGCTAATGCTCTTTTCAAGCCACCTGTTGTTATCAATGAAAAAGTGACCATCTTATCAATGAAAAAGTGACCATCATGTCCAAGCTCAAGGACAAGGAGGTCTGGAATCAGGCAGTGAAGTTTTCTCTTGGGAAGGGCAAACTTGATGCCAAAGAGAGGTTCATTGTCAAGTTAGACAAGTTCTTTGATATTTTGACTTGCAAGTGTCAGATTACCAGTTGTGAGGGGGGAGGCTGTGAGGGCTGTGTTATCCAAGCCCACATTAACTGTTCCTGCAGCAGAGAGAAAAAGATTCCTGTGAAAGATCTTGCCTACATCAAGGGACAGAAAGAGAAGGTTGGAAGTAAGGGACCCCACCAAATAGGGGGTCCTGATCTACCAGAGCACAAGAGACAGGTGAGGACATTGAAAAGGCAGTGGATGGAAAGGAAGGCAGAGAAAAGGAGAAGGAGCAAGGAGGAAAGTGCTGCAGTAGCAGAGAAGGCAGCCAGGAAGGATATTAAGAGATTTTTGGCAGATGGTGATGAGGATCTGGAATTGGAGAGAAGTGGTGTTGAAGTTGAGCTCTTCCCTCAAACTGACCCTGAGCCAGCAGCTTCGGCAAAGGTACAGAAAAACTATGATGAGATTCAAACATTGCCCTTGCTAGTGTAAAGTATGGCATAGGGCTGAGGCCAACTGCAGCGATAGCAACAGCAGCTCTGATTGACGCAGGAATCATCACAGAAGACAATACAAGTAAAGTGATTGATAAGAGCAAGGTCAAGAGAGCACAGGAGAAGTTGATGAGAGAGCTGGGGGAACAGTTCGAGAAGAAGTGCAGGGAGGAGGGGGGATCTCTTGCATCCTCTTTGATGGGCGGATTGACCTGACCAATGTGATGATGGAAGCTGAGGGCAGTGACCAATCTTTTCCTGCAAAGATCAAGGAAGAACACTATAGTGTTGCTAGTGAGCCTAGCAGCTACTATCTGTTCCACTTTACCCCAGAGAAAGCAACTAAAGAGGAGTCACATGCGGAGAAGATTGCTAAGGTCCTGTTTGCCTGGCTGAAAGAGAGGGGTTATGATAAGACCTTGTTGGCCATTGGAGGAGACTCAACAAATGTCAACACTGGTGTGAAAGCTGGAGTAATGCGGAAGCTGGAGCTGCACCTGGGGAGAAAGCTGGTCTGGTTGGTGTGCAACCTGCACACTGTTGAACTTCCCCTGCGCCATCTCATTGTTGACCTTGATGGCCCTACTCTGTCAGACAAAAAATTATCCGGGCCAATAGGAAAGCTCCTTGATTCTGCTACAGACTTTGATATCAATCCAAACTTCACCCGAATCTCGGTTGGCCCTCCACTGATCAAGCTTCCTGACAAGGTCATTCAAGATCTCTCAACTGATCAATACTATGGCTATAAAATTGTCTGTGCAGTCAGGGATGGAGTACTTCCTGCAGGGCTGGCTCTGTTAGAGATAGGACCAGTAAACCACAGCCGCTGGCTCACCACAGCGAACAGACTTCTCAGGCTCTGGGTGTCAAAGCACGGACTTAAAGGAAAGAACCTGAAGATTCTGCAATTCATTGTGGAATTCATCATTGGAGTGTATTACCCATGTTGGTTCAACGTGAAGGTCAAGCACTCCTGGATCGTAGGGCCTAGGCACATCCTCTTTCAGCTGGACTGCCTCAAGTCCGAGAGAAAGGAGGTGCTGGATATTGTGATGCCAACTGTGAGAAGATCTGCTTGGTATGCCCACAGTGAAGTCATCCTCCAAACACTACTCTGCTCTGAGGATCAGAAGGAGAGGATTGAAGGGGTGGAGAGAATCCTGGCCATCAGGGGAGAGGGGGACCCGGACACTCAGCTGGGGGACTCCTCTGTTAGGAGCAGAAGGACACCTGACATCAATTGTGATGCTTCCAGCATCGGTGACTTAATCAGCTGGTCAGAAGGTGTGTCAGAGCCACCTCTCACCTGCTCTCTAAGCACCTCAGAGGTGAAAAACTTCATCAACACCCCCATGGAGGTGCGCAACTGGCCTTGCCACACACAAAGCATTGAGAGGGTTGTTAAAATGGTGATTGAGGCTTCTGCTAAGTACTTCTCACAGGAAAAGAGGGATGGAGGGATCAGGGCTCAGGAGACCAGCAGGAAGCTGATGTCCAAGTCTGAGTCAAAGCAGGATTTGTGCAACCTGGCAAAGTTCAAGATGTCAGGAGAATGATCTTTGTAATTATATCCAGTGATATACATGCAGTTCACCTATTAATAAATATATGTAAAGTTGATTTGGCCTTGTCAATATAAATGATTTACCTTATATCTTTTAATATATTATAAAGGGGTTCAAAAGGGTAAAATTTGGCAATTTAGAAATACAAAATGATGTAGGTTAGAGTTATCCTATCCAAAAAAGAAGCTCATATTTGAGTTCCCCATGTAAAAACACACAATTTAGACACCCCTGATGGTAGGATTTCCTTCAGATTCATGTTGTCACCTGAGTACGACCCGCCCTACTCCCAGAGTGGACTGGAAGGTCTTTGAGGCTTCCTCTTGTCCTTGTAACTCCTTGTAACTTTCTCTCCATAGAAGTAGTGATATTCCCTTTTGCAATAAATGTAGTAGAGGCACTGGTCGAGACTGGTTTCGGATCATTGAGGATTCTCAAATGA
>JAJOZX010001264.1:142500-152500 GCA_023014485.1 Bathynomus jamesi
TGATGTTGCATTAGCTCCTACATTCATTCTACATTTTTTTTTTTTTTTTTTTTTAAATTTTAAATCATTTATGTTTGCATTAAGGTAAGTAGGGGTTCCATTAAAATGTTTAGAGAATGCGCTCTTTTATCGTATACAGCGGTTATTTTTTTCGAATTTCACTCACGTTACGATTTTAATTGAGAAACTCTAAATCAAATTACTACTATTTCATGTTACCTCAGGATTTTGAACATCCAGTTTTTTTTTGTTTTTTTTTAGGTTAGGCTAACCTAACAACCTAACCTAACCTAAATTGATCCTCAAAAAGCATCTCCTACAACAAAGTAGTAGCTATTTTGCATGTAGGAGGAAAGTGTTACAAAAGATAGCATCGAATAGGATCTCTCTCTCTCTCTCTCTCTCTCTCTCTCTCTCTCTATATATATATATATATATATATATATATATATATATATTGTTGGTTTTCGTCGTCGTCGTCGTTGGGCCTAGGCAAGCTACGGCTTGGGACCGTAGCGCATCTATCCGGTATAGGTTAACCTGGATGATGTAGCCATAAGCACTGCCGCTGGTTAAGTGCCAACCAGTGATTATCTCACTAGCCGTATTGAGTCCGTTAGGCGAAACTGCGACAGTACCAAGGATGGAAAATATAACCCTTGGATTTCTATTATTTATTTGCAAAATGGACATGGTATTAGATTAAAATAATTATTTGAATATAAATAATTAACTGACAATTGTGATATAAATTAATTATGTTTACATACAATAAAATAATACAGTATACATAAAATTACTATTAATGTGGTTTACAATTGAATTATGATGGGTAACTAATTTAAAATGAATTTATAGCTATTCCGAAATTCAAGACGGTAAAATTAACATTTATCTTGAAACTAAAATAAGAGTATTCACTACACACTCCCCCACCAGAGAGGAAGTTCAAAGAGTTCCGAATGACACAGATTTCCCCTGGACCTTTTTGGTAGCTACATGTACCTCGCTTAAGGTTGATTCCAAAAACGCAGGCTTAAGACGGTCGATAGAAACCTTGTCGACCTTGGAACCGCGCTGGATGAGAAATGATTTGCGCGTACGTCGGAGAACTTCATAGGGCCCGTCATATGGACATTGGAGAGGCCGTTTTGGGACAGGTACACGAACGAAAACGTGGGTGCAAGACTGGAGGGCTGGGGAAACAAAGATGTTCTGTTGGCTAGTCAATCGAGGGGGAACAGGCTGAAGGGACTGCATGTGAGAGGAAAGTGTTTGAGCGAATTCCGTAGGATCACATGACTTATCCTGGTAGCCGCAGTGTTGTTCCATAGACTAGTTCAGCCGCTGTAGTCTTCAGATCACTCTTAAATGCAGAGCGAATACCAAGCAACACGAGTGGAAGCTTATCCATCTAATGGGAGTCTTCGTGACACATAAGGGATGACTTCAGCTGGCGATGGAAGCGTTCGACGAGGCCGTTAGCTTGCGGATGATACGCACAGGTATGCGCATGTACTGTACCCAACAAGCTGGTAAACTTCTTCCAAAGCGAAGACTCAAATTGGCGACCTTGGTCAGTGATGACTTTTGTCGGCAATCCAAATCTTGATACCCATCCATGAAGAAAGGCTCTTGCAACAGTGTCCGCTTGGATATCAGGAAGTGGGATGGCTTCAGGCCATCTGGAAAAGCGGTCGAGACAGGTGAGCAGATAACGTTGGCCTTGAATCACTGGAAGAGGGCCAACAATGTCTACATGAATTACCTCAAATCGCTGGGATGGGGGCGGAAATGCGTCAAAGGGGGACCTGGTGTGCCTTTGGACTTTGGCACGCTGGCAGGCAAGGCACGTTTTGGTCCAATGTTTGACATCCTTCCGCATCGAGGGCCAAACAAAGCGAGAGGTAACCAGGTGTTGCGAAGCACGGATACCAGGATGGGAGGGCTTATGAAGATCCGTGAAGACTGCTTGTCTGTGACATGGAGGGACATAAGGGCGAATAGCAGCTGTTGATACGTCGCAATAGAGGGGCACAGACAATCCTGGCATACTCATTTTCTTGAGGGAAAGTGAGTGAGTGGAGTCTTCTCTGAGCAGGTCTTGTAGTTCCGTATCCTTATCTTGATCCTGTGCAATAGCATTCCACAGTGTAGAGCTGAGGGTAACAGAAGTAATCTATTCTTGAAAGTGCATCCGCTGGAGTGTTCAAGACACCTTTGATGTGGCGGATATCTGTGGTAAATTGCGAGATATAATCGAGTTGCCTGATGACTCTGGGAGAGTGATTACAGCTATTTTTATTGAAGACAGTGACCAAAGGTTTGTGGTCGGTAAAAACACAAAACTCTCGGCCTTCAAGGAAATGTTGAAAATGCTTCACGTTTAAGTAAATAGCAAGAAGTTCACGTCCGAAAGCACTATAACGCGTTTGGGCTGGCTGCAGCTTTTTCGAGTAAAACGCGATGGGTGCTTGTTGACCGTTAATGGTTTGTTCCAACACCCCACCGATCGCAACATCTGATGCATCGACCGTCAGAGTTAGGGGGGCATCACTGATAGGAAATGACAGAGACAATGCACTATTGATAGCATTTTTGGCATTGTCGAACGCCTGTAAACTATCGCTACACCATACCAATTTCGTTACCTTGCGTTTGTGTGTGATCATAGCGTGTAGAGGAGCAAGAACACTGGCACAGTTTTTAATGAACTTGTGGTAATAATTTACCAAACCTAGAAACCGACGTAACTCACGCTGATTATTTGGCATAGGGTAATTTTTTATCACCACACTTGTCCTGAAGGGGGGTAATTCCGTGCTGCGAAATCGTGTGACCAAGAAATTCCAAGGTTGGCTGTGCAAACACACACTTAGATGCATTAATAGTAACACCGTATTGTTCTAAGCGTTGAAAGAGGAGTGAAAGATGTTCCTTATGTTCCTCTTCCATTAAGCTGGCCACAAGCAAATCATCGATGTAGGCATAAACAAAGTCTAAGCCTCTGGTGACCTCATCTATAAACCTCTGAAAGGTTTGCGCAGCATTCCGTAGCCCGAACGGCATCTTCACAAATTCGAATAACCCAAATGGTGTACAAACTGCAGTCTTGGGAATATCCGAAGGCTCTACGGGAATGTGGTGGAAAGCCTTAACGAGGTCTATTTTACTGAAGATAGATTTGCCGTGGAGAAGAGAAGTAAAGTCTTGGACATTTGGTACCGGATATCGGTCCGGGATGGTTGTCGAATTCAAAAACCGGTAATCCCCACATCGTCTCCAGTCTCCTGACTTCTTCTGGACCAGGTGTAGGGGGAGAGGACCAACTGCTTTTGGAAGGTCTTATTATCCCAAGATCTATCATAAGCTGGAATTCCGATTTGGCAGCTTTCAGTTTGTCCGGGGCAAGACGTCTGGGTTTTGCAAACACAGGGGGACCTTTTGTTGTAATGTGATGGGTAATGGTGTGCTTAATGGTATCACCCATCTGCATCGGTTGAAGAATTCCTGGATATCGCTGGAAAAGGCACTGGTACATGGAATTAGGGGGAACGAGGGAAAGTGCAGAGTTCGAGGCGTCCGGAAGGGCAACCTGTTTGGCAAGAACAGAAAGCAGTGTGGCCTGGTCGCATAAGCGTCGCTTGTCAAGATCCACCAGGAGTTTGAAATGCTGGAGGAAGTCAGCGCCGATTATGGGATGCTGCACTTGAGCACAGATGAAAATCCACTTGAAGGATCGGTGAAGGCCCAAGTTTAGTTCACGCGACTGAGTACCATACGTGGGTATGCGTGAACCGTTAGCAGCGTATAGAGGCGGAGATTCCGAGTGCGTATGACCAGATTTTTGAGGGAATACACTGACTGACGCTCCGGTATCGACCAAGAAATTGACACCAGAGTTCCTGTCCTTTATGAATAACAGGTTGGCAGTGCGAGTACTAGACGCCATTAGGACTCGCTGCTGGGGTTTTCCGACGAAAAATTGCAAGGGGAGATGCACTTCCTAGCCTTCTTTCCAAATTTAGAGTGGTAGAAGCAGATCTTCCCGGAACTCGAACGATGCCTCTTCGTAAATCTTGACCGAGAATGGCTTCTTTGCCGTTGATTTTGTAGCAGAGAACAAACGTGGTTGAGTTGTTGACTTAACTCTTCCACTTTCAACTCCAGTTCCGATTGTGTGTTCACGTTGTTGACCGGAGCTGTGTCAATCTCCACTACTTTGTCGGCAGTTTCTGCTAGTTTATCAACTGGAGTAGCAGGATCCATAGTGGCCAAGACACGCTGAGCTGATGGAGGAAGTTTCTGCAAGAACAACTGTCTAAAGATGTCCTTATCGAAGGTTTGTGCGCGTTCGCCTAGAGCGCACTGCATAGCCCTCAGCATTTGAGTGGGCTTACGGTCTCAAAGTTCTTCTTCTTTTGAGATTAACTGATGTAGTTTCTCACGCTCGGAGACAGTGGTGCGGCACAGGATGGCAGACTTCAGATCGTTGTATGGGTCCTCACTCGTGGAAGTAGACACGATGACGTCACGGACTTCAGAGATGATGCTCGCTGGTAGAGAGGACAAAACATGATCGTATTTTGTCCTGCTAGCGGTGATCCTTCCAAGTTGAATTGTGATTCCACTTGGTGGAACCAAATAAATGGATCACCCGGCCAGAAGACGGGGAGCTTTACGCTCAAGTGGAAGATGGCACCAGCGTCGTCAGGCATCTTCTCCTATGCTTGCTGACGTACAAGCAAGACGACAAGTTACCAACGAAGGAGTGGAGGTTGAGACGAGCGCAGGCACAGAGCGCACGGGCAGGGGTGAGGGGCAGAGGGCACGAGCGACGTTACAGTCTGGTCCTAGTCGCTCGGGTGAAGGGGGTGATGGGCACGAACGACGTTACAGTCTAGTCCTAGTCGTTCGGGTAAAAGGGGGGAATTCAACTCCGGGGTCACCAATTGTTGGTTTTCGTCGTCGTCGTCGTTGGGCCTAGGCAAGCTACGGCTTGGGACCGTAGCGCATCTATCCGGTATAGGTTACCTGGATGATGTAGCCATAAGCACTGCCGCTGGTTAAGTGCCAACCAGTGATTATCTCACTAGCCGTATTGAGTCCGTTAGGCGAAACTGCGACAGTACCAAGGATGGAAATATAACCCTTGGATTTCTATTATTTATTTGCAAAATGGACATGGTATTAGATTAAAAAATTATTTGAATATAAATAATTAACTGACAATTGTGATATATAATTAATTATGTTTACATACAATAAAATAATACAGTATACATAAAATTAGTATTAATGTGGTTTACAATTGAATTATGATGGGTAACATTTAAAATGAATTTATAGCTATTCCGAAATTCAAGACGGTAAAATTAACATTTATCTTGAAACTAAAATAAGAGTATTCACTATATATATATATATATATATATATATTAGGGTTGCACCGATAAGCAAATTAGCCGATTACCGATTACCGATTAATCGGCCTAAAATAATCGGCCGATTACCGATTAATCGGCCGATAATTCTTTTTATATACTGTATAAGTTTATAACACTATATGGTTACTGAATTGCGCCGCTTATACCTATTATACTGGTAAATAGGAGCACACACTATAAAACGTAGGCCTAATATCTAATATTAATCTAATATTTTTAGAACTATTTACATAGTCTAATTCTTTAATTTCTTTTACAGATTAAATTAAGCATTTTAATGAAAGTTGCCAAGAAATTTTATATTTTTGTTACAAATTTAAATAACATAAAGCCCTTATGGCTCCAAGCATTGCATGGAAATACTTTGAAGTAGATAAAAATAAAATTATTTGCAAATGCACCCTATGCAATGTTTCCATCTCAAATTTTGTTTATCGTTAGAGAGTAGGTTAAGGCCACTTTTGTTTTGCAACAGGAAAACTTAAATGGATTCTTTTGTTCAGTAAGGTACAATAATTTTTTTGTTTTAATAAATGGAGTGATAATGGAGTAAATTAATTCAATAATACTCTGCCTATTATTCTCCAAACAATGCAAATTGGTAGAAAATATTTAATAAAAAACAAGCAAAATATTATTTAAGTTCATTCCATGTCTAGGATAACTGAAATTCTTAAACCAGGGATGCAATTTCTGTAATGTAATAAACAAAGATGACCGAGTATGAAAACCGATTAATCGGCAAAAAAAAAAGCCGATGCCCGATTAATCGGCAAATGGCCGATATGGCCGATTACCGATTGTCAACCGATTAATCGGTGCAACCCTAATATATATATATATATATATTCAAGATGACGGTAAAGACGTAGAATACTGAAAGCATGTTTAATTTAAGTCCAATCGACAACGTTTCGGGTTACCTCACCCATCATCAGGCTTATCAAAAAGAATAAACTAAAATTAATAGATAACACAAACATAAACAAATGAAAATTGGTAAAACCTAAGCTAGCCAAAAATTAAAAGTTTAAAAAGAAAAGGTATACCCTAAGAACAAAATAAAGGGGTGAGAAAATGCAATTAAAGATGTAAAGTCACAGTAAAATTAGATATAAATGGTAAGACCTAAGCTAACACCACCATAAAAAGGTAAAAAATAAGTAAAAGAAAAAATCAATATAAAATAAAATCAATATAAGATAAAAAATCAGTAAAAGCAAGTAAAAACACAGAAACGTACTTGTATCAGACACATGACCTAAAGAAAAAAGACAGGACAGGAAAACAGTACAAAAGGAAAACTTGGTTGGTTGTAAGCTAATTAATATAGAGGGGGAAACAGCTAGAATCAAGATTAAGACCGGGGTTTAAATATTTTATAGAAAGGGATTCATAAATACGGATGGAGGATAAACAGTTAAAAGACTTCAATATTTTGAAATCATCTATAGTTATATCCACTTTGCAGCTGATGGAGTGATTCCTAATGGCAGAGAATTCCTTCTTGGAGAGCTCCGCCAGTTCTATGGCTAATACCCATGTGTGAACAGAATCTAGCCTGCAACGAACGGACGGTGCTTCCAACATATGTCCTAGCCATTGTTTCCTGATATTCGGGGTGGTCTCCCCCCTGTTGGTCACCTAATTTGGTTTGATGTAAGAGCCAAGCTGCAGCCATCATCTCTTATATCCAGCTTCCACCTTCATCCAAGAAAACAGCAGTTTCTCTCGCTGGTTGTTAAACATTCCTACACCAATGTATACCCACTCTCTCCATTCATCCTTCGCTTCTCACCAATCCTCTCCACTTGACTAAACAATTTCAGGAAACGTATCTATTCTCTTTTTAAAGGACTTGATCACACCACACCTTCGTCTCACCACTTCATTTCTCACTCTATCAATCCTCCTTACTCTTACTATACATGTCAGACTTCATTTCAACCACTGTCGATGTAGTCGTCTCACGTATTCCTCATACAATGAAATTGGCTCAAAGTTGGCTGAATCATTTCTTCATGTATTCCTTTTGCAGCATTCACAGACAACCGTTTTTTCCTTACCAATGCTCTTGTGGCAGCCCCATATACGTACTTTTCTTCCCGCTTAAATTCTCGTATTTACTTCATTTTTAGACGTATCATTCTTGCCTACCAGATTCCCCAGATACTTAAAATCACTCACCACCTCTACCCTCCTTCCGTTTACAACTGCTTCACACTTTGTATTACTATCCCTTTCACACACTTTGTATGTACACTTTGTATGTACAGTTTCAGGAAAAGAGTTCGCCTAGAAACATAAGCTTTCTGAAAAGCATAAAAAATTACGAATTGGCAATAATATTTTCTGTGGATATTCTCTTCCTTTTGGTAGCAGTAATGATGTTTCAAAAATAAAATCCATTCATTACTAATTAGTAATTTTTTATGCTTTTTACAAATTTTAGGTTTATAAGACATCATTTTTTTTTCCGGAACTGTACGTTTACTGAACATTCAGTGAATGACCAATGTTCTGAAAGTAGGTCACTCTACTCCTTAAGATTAACTTCATTCAATGATGGGTATCTGCAGAGGGTTGACAAAAGTAGATAAACACCTTCGATTTTTTTTTTCATAATTTTTGATTTGATAATAAAAGTCAGTCAGTAATAACAAATTTATTGAATCGCTATATTTAGAATGGTGTTGCTTTCCCCTTTGTACTAGGGCCACTCAATATATTTTGCCCCACCCTTTTTTCTTAGCTAAATAATAGGCCATGGGGCTGAAATGTCTTTTGGGCAGTAAGTTTGAACTTTCTGCGTTTCACATAACCGGATTTTTCCAGTTTGACCCTCCCTCCTTGTATAAAACCGCTTTCAAACGACCTTCTATAAAACCGATGGTTAACGCAGTTCCGAAAATGACGTCTAGCAGTGATGTGCGTCGTAAACAGAGAGCTGTTATGAAGTTTTTAACAGCAGAGAAGGAAACAGTTGGAAATATTCACAAACGTCTACAAAACGTTTACGGAGATGCTGTTGTTGGTCGAAGCACAGTTGGACGCTAGTCTAAACGTGTGAGATCATCGGAGAGAGGGAGAGCCAACCTCGATGATGAGCCACGCAGCGGTCGCCCGACATCGGCTGTGACATCTCACACTATGCAACGTGCTGACGGCATCATTCGATCAAATCGGCGCGTCACATACAAGGAGCTATCACTGGAGCTAGAAATTAGTGAATAAAGTGTGAATACGATAATTCAACAACTGCGGATACTCAAAAGTGTGTTCACGGTTTGTTCCTCGCGAACTAACTGAAGATCACAAAACCCAAAGAAAAGAAATTGCTTCCGAGTCGTTGGTTCGATACGAGACAGAAGGGGATGACTTCCTTCATGAATTGTGACTGGGGATGAAACTTGGGTACACCACTTTGAACCTGAAACAAAACGCCAATCCATGGAGTGGCATCACGCAGACTCCCCACGCAAGAAAAAGTTCAAAATGGTTCCCTCTGCACGAAAGGTTATGGCTACCATCTTCTGGGACATGAGAGGAGTGATTGTGGTGGACATTGTGAAGAAAGGACAGTCAATCAACTCAAGAGTCATATATTGCTACCATACAGAGACTCCAGAGACGTATAAAGCGAGTTCGACCGCAGAGAAAACTGGAGGACGTCCTTCTTTTGCACGATAACGCAAGACCACGCAAAAGTTTGCAAACAAGAGAGGCCATCACAAAAATGCGCTTCACTGTGTTACCCCACCCTCCATGAAGGATGCTATTCGTGGAAGAAAGTTTCAGAATGACGATGAGATTGTCGAGGAGGTTAAGAGGTGGTTCCAGCGGAACCCAGCGGACTTTTACCAGCAAGGAATAAAGGCCCTTGTTTCGAGGTGGAGGAAAGCCGTAGGAAAGGATGGAGACTATGTGGAAAAATAAAAACTTGTTAAAACGGTATGTAACTACTTGTGTACAAAATTTCTGGAACTTAAAGGAAACTTGGAAAGAAAAAAAAAGGTGGGGCAAAATATATTGAGTGGCCCTCGTCTTATGTAAAGTTGTTGTTGTTGTTGGTTAGCCGATCAGCCCACCCTGATGGAGCAAGCCGGCGGCACGCAGGTAACCGATCGCCCTCTCCGGGCGATCAGTAAAGTTGACACACGTTCTGGCATTCCATTGATGAACTGTGCCATTTTTTTCTCGAGGATGATCTTCGTGGTGTCTATTTGCTTATGTCAAGCCTCTGTGTAAGTATTTAGTTGAACTTCTCATCGAGCGCTTTAGTTAGCATTTTTCATTCTCTTTCTTATTTATTCTTACACTGTTACTCTTGTTACTTTCATTGTTTGTGAACAAGTGGTGATGCAGGATCGACCTGAGTTCGAACCCTCTGCAGCATCCCGCCTCATTTGGTCGATTTTTTCTATCGCATTTCTCGAAGAAGACTTGAACGTTAAGCTCTAAACCAAGACTTTAACCGTTCGCAGACTAGAGTTCGCGGCCCCCAAGGGTCACACAGTTGCTAAAACGTTACTTATTTCAGATGGAACAGGCAA
>JAJOZX010001264.1:157500-162500 GCA_023014485.1 Bathynomus jamesi
AGGCTGGCTTGGTGGAGGAGCGAGTTGCTTTCTTGCGCTCTCCACCGCAAATAGCCAGGTACACCCGGCTCATCTTGTACCGGCCTGAGCCAGGCATCTACACCTTTTCACTCTCAAATTAAAACAACTGAATTTCAAATTAAAATAAATGAATTTCAAATTAAAAGAAATGAATCTCAAATTAAAACAACTGAATTTCAAATTAAAACAACTGAATTTCAAATTAAAACAACTGAAGTTTAAATTAAAGCAAGTGAAATACAATTTAAAATATATGAAAGTCAATTTAAAACAGAGATTGTGTAAAATCTGAATGTGCATCGAAAGCTTTTATTTTATAGCTGGTGGGAGTACTTGGCATCTGAAACACGTTGGCAACATTCACAAGTCCCTAGCAACCGTTGCTATCCATGACTCGACTCTCTCAGTTACCAAGGACGTCCTCTCTGACCCGGCCAGCTCTCACTCGCTCTCACAGCTGTGTATTTCAAGGTTATTAAAAGAACTGAGTTACGCTTTACTGTGATGATTTGGATTATTTTTACAATATAAATTTCTACAGGGTGATCCAAAAGTCTCTCCACAGTTATTTCACGTCCATGATTGAATAATGGGAGCTAGGCTATTAGGCCTTTTGTTTAGGCTACAGCTATCAAAGCGTAGGTTATTAGGCTGTTTCTTACTGCGGAGAGACTTTTGGATCACCCTGTAGAAATTTATATTGTAAAAATAATCCAAATCATCACAGTAAAGCGTAACTCAGTTCTTTTAATAACCTTGAAATACACAGCTGTGAGAGCGAGTGAGAGCTGGCCGGGTCAGAGAGGACGTCCTTGGTAACTGAGAGAGTCGAGTCATGGATAGCAACGGTTGCTAGGGACTTGTGAATGTTGCCAACGTGTTTCAGATGCCAAGTACTCCCACCAGCTATAAAATAAAAGCTTTCGATGCACATTCAGATTTTACACAATCTCTGTTTTAAATTGACTTTCATATATTTTAAATTGTATTTCACTTGCTTTAATTTAAACTTCAGTTGTTTTAATTTGAAATTCAGTTGTTTTAATTTGAGATTCATTTCTTTTAATTTGAGATTCATTTCTTTTAATTTGAAATTCATTTATTTTAATTTGAAATTCAGTTGTTTTAATTTGAGAGTGAAAAGGTGTAGTCTTCTCTTGAAGACTTTGACCCTTGTAACGTTTTTGAGGTCTTTTGGAAGTTGGTTAAAAAGTCTTGGCCCCATGACAACCAAACTATTTTCCTTCAGTGTTGAAGAGGTCCCTTGTCGGGCCTTTAATTTGGGAACACTACACATTCTGCCTTTCCTATTTTCCAGCGTTGTTTGAATGGTAATTAGGTTTAGTTTTAGGTTTGGTACCAGTTTTTCGATCAATTTCCATATGTAGATTATGGTGTATCTCTCTCTTCTTCTTTCCACGGATTTAGATTACGTAGTCTCTCCCAGTAATTGAGTTCTTTGCAGCCATCAATCTTTGCTATGAAATGTATCGGCGTTTCTCCTAGTTTATTAATTTCTTCCTTTTTATATGGGGACGTCAAAACTGAGCAGTATTCAAGTTTTGGTATGATCAGTGTTCTCAGCTTAGGGGAATCATTACTGTCTTGTACCTCCTTTTGAACGTTCTTAGTACCTGTCCCGCGACTCTCTGCTTTGTTTATTGCTATCTGATTTTGTGTCTCGAATTTGGCATCATCGGTCATTATTACCCCCAAGTCGACCGCTTTCGTGCTTCTCTGAATTTCCTGTCTATCTGGAGCATATGCAGTCCATTTAAGTTCCTCATTTCTATCATATCTCAAGAGCTGAAATTTCTCGGTGTTAAATGTCATATTGTTGTCTTCTGACCATTTGTATATTTTGTTCGTGTCCCTCTGCAAGGCCTCCACCTCATTTGCATCGCTGATTTTTCTGCTGATCTTTGTATCGTCCACAAAGGATATTACTATACTGTTGCTGTTTACTCCATTCTCTACAGTATGTCTGTTAGCATGATAATGAACATGAGTGGGGCCAGTACTGTACTTTGTGGTACTGAGCTGCGTACTTCTGATTCTGATGATGATACACCTTGAATTTTGACGACCTGTAAACGTTCTCTGAGGAAGTTGTAAATCCATTTTCCCACTTTGCCTGTTATTCCCATATGTTTCATTTTATGTGCTATTATACCATGATCGCATTTGTCGAAAGCTTTAGCAAAATCAATCCGTGTATATGACATCATAGTTTTTATTGCCTTCAAGTGCATCTAGGATCAGGGCTGTGGAGTCGGAGTCGGAAGCAATTTTGGTGGTGCTGGAGTCGGAGTCGGTAAAAATGTACCGACTCCGACTCCGACCTCAATATAAATTTTAATAAAATATGTTTTTGTGTGTGATATCACTGGCAGCTATGGTGGTTTTATTTTGTCATGTAGCTATTTAGGCCCTTTGGCCTTAGCTTAATAAATTTTAAAGGAATTTTTTTGCTTTAATTGCATTCAATGGAATTTCTATTTTGTCAAAGTCATTAGTCTTATATGTAATTTTTTTTGTTTTAGTTATATATTGATTTTTTTTCAATAAATAAACAATAAAAAAAAGCCACAATGGCATAGCTACAACCATTGGACTCAAACCTTTAAGGACATGAGTTTAAAAAGTAGCCTGACGATTCACATGGTTGTGATGAAATGCCAGCTTATGTAATTATCATCATAGCAGATTTAAGGGTCGGAGTCGGAGTCGGATACACAAGAAATTGAGGAGTCGGAGTCGGGTGTTTTGGGTACCGACTCCACAGCCATGTCTAGGATATTGTTATAATGCTCTATAAGTTGTGATAGGTATGATCTTCGTGATCGGAATCCGTGCTGATTTTCGTTGAATCTTTCCAGTGTCTCCAAGAAGTCATAATAGATTTTCTCTGACTATTCTTTCAAATATTTTGATGAGGTGGGACGTCAAAGACACTGGTCTATAGTTCTTTGCTTGAGATCTATCCCCTCCTTTATAAATATAGGGACAATGTTTGCGATGCTCGGTATTTCCCCAGCTGAATGTGATTTCATTTGGCCTATAGCTCTAGCTCCATCATCTGGGGTAAAATCAAAGTCTGTTATACATTCTCCTTGCAATTTCTCTTCGAAGAATGCATCTATGTCAGGTATCTCTTTGTCACTTTTTGGGGGTATTGAAGACCGATTCATTCCGGGCTCTCAATGTTTCAGATATTTCTTTTAGATCGTCTGTTAGTTCATTATTTCCTTTCCTTAAGGGCCCGATAGTAGCGCGCGTTTTTTGTTTTCCTTTTCGCATAGCTGTAGAAGTATTTTGGATCGTTTTTACCGCCTATATATATATTTTTTTTTTAATTGGGATTGTTTAACCTCCTTCGCAACATCTAAGGTCATATGACGGAGGGAACCTACAGCTTTACGTGGGATCCGAACCACGGGTCGCTACATAATCTGGGCGCAGAGGACAGTCTCCCATCCAACTACTACCCAGACCCAATGTCGCTTAACTTCGCTGATCT
Source organism: Bathynomus jamesi (assembly GCA_023014485.1). Taxonomy (NCBI): domain Eukaryota; kingdom Metazoa; phylum Arthropoda; class Malacostraca; order Isopoda; family Cirolanidae; genus Bathynomus; species Bathynomus jamesi. The sequence goes on from JAJOZX010001264.1 coordinate 161,042, forward strand.
CCGGGAAGCGGTGTCACGACATCGGCCACGACGTAGCCCATATATATATATATATATGTATGTGTGTATGTATGTATGTTATGCATTTATTTCCCACAGTATAAAAATAGATTTTATTAAGTTTAATTCTCTCTACAGTTTTTGATTGATGAGCCTAAGTTTGGTTGAAGGGACACGGAACACAATATAAATGTATCGTGTGTCGCATTAATCTGAAATGAAGGTATTTAGTATTTGGACACAATGATCTAACACCGCTTCCCGTCGATCAGCGAAATTAAGCGACATTGAGTCTGGATTGTAGTTGGATGAGGAACCGTACTCTGCGTATAGATGATGTAGCGACCAGTAGTTCCAATCGCAAATGAAGCTGTATGTCCCTTCCATTATATGACCTTTGATGTTATGAAGAAAGTACAACAACAACAACAACAACAACAATACTACTACTACTACTACTACTACTACTACTACTACTACTACTACTACTACTACTATATTGATTACAGTCGTGGCCAAAAGTTTAGAATTCCTCGCAGATTTCTGCATCAGAAATCTTCAATCACTTTGCTTTAAAGTTACAAAATGACATTGTTACGAAACGTGTCTTGCCTCTTGAATTGAAACACACGCGAACACACGTGGAAATACAAAGTAATATATTACAGTAATAGCTTTTATCCTCATAGTGATGAAAACCAAGAGTTGTCAAGTGAAGGAAGCTGATTTGAAAAAGAATTTTGGTATTATCTTCGGATTTAGATTTAAGGAAAAATGATTGATATCCATATTACTAAAGATCCATATTTATTATGGTCACTGAAGGTTAACGTTTGTTTACTCTATTGTATACTGTTCCGCTATCTAATATATTTACATAATTAACGCGTTTAGATTAAAAAATTTATAACTTCTTCCATACTTGGCACATAGCAGTACGTTAGGTCTTATTTTTAACAGGCTAATAATAATAATTAATAATTCAAATTCATTGAGGAGGGCCAGAAACTGGTACATCGTTGAGGACAGACGAAAATAGTTCCATTGCTCTAACTCCTTGATTGGTATTAGTAGCATCGGGAGTCGAACCCTCCGACCTCGGTATCTTCACTTCGATTATAGGGAAACGGTGTTACTCAGCTACGGACGCCTGTTTTTGACCGGCCGACATCATTCTCTTGACGTGACGTTTAACAAAGTTATTTTGAGTTAGGTTAGATTAAGTTAAGTTCGGTTAAATTGGTGTTTTAGAGAGTTTCGGTAAACTGTGCCTTCGATCAAACGGGTAAAGTCCATTTTTAAAGCATGAGGTTTCCTCTTGCGAGTGACATACACGACATTTTCTCTGGAATTTTATCAAATAATCATGTCATTGTCGCGATCGAAAATCTGCGAGGCGCCACTTGTAGACACGAATTCACGCTTTTCGGACCAGAACGCAAGATTTTGTGTGGCACGA
>JAJOZX010001264.1:167500-357500 GCA_023014485.1 Bathynomus jamesi
GGCCACAAAGTTAATCCCTTCCGTTAGGTATATGGGCTACAATCGACGCTTACGCGCCCTGAATTTGTTTTCGCTGGAAACTCGGAGGCTGCGCGGTCAACTTGTAGAGATTTTCAAGCTCTTACACGAGTTCAACGATGTCGATTTTAGAAGCATGTGTAGTTTAAATGATAACTCAACTCGCAACAATGGATGGAAGTTGGATTTGAAACGGTTTAGCACTAGTGTGTGTGGGAATTACTTTACCTATAAGATCTGTGACACGTGGAACAGGCTACCTTCAGAAGTTGTGAACAGTTCCTCTGTGGATCTGTTCAAACTTCAAGAAAAGGTTAGACCGAATCTTGCACACTATTTGAGGGTGTATGAATTTTTCCCTGGCACCCGTTGCCATTGGTACCTCCTCGATATGGACCACTAGACCTTTTGAGGTACTTCTTTTCCTTCTCTCTCTCTCTCTCTCTCTCTCTCTCTCTCTCTCCTCTCTCTCTCTCTCTCTCTCTCTCTTCTCTGATAATACTTACGTTTATCGCCATTCTTCCTTGTTCTTTCATCTGGTCTTTGAACTGTTATTTCTGGAATTGAATAAATAAATAAATAATATATATATATATGCAAACGAGTTTGTGTTTAATGAAGGTTCAAAATACGTTGTTTGCTTTTAATAAAATTAAAAATAATATGCAACAAACCCATTGAAGTATGTTAATAAAATCTTGGAATAAAATAAGTGTAAGAAAGGGTTTTAAACCCTAACCATTTTTTAGCCGAAGGAAAGCTTTTAAGTCTTAACGCAAAGTTGGCTTTTTTGCTAAAAGGAATTAAACCGACCACTGTTCATTTTCTTCAATATAAAGGGTGGATCAAAGGTCAGGACACATGGAGCTATGACTTTTTCAATATATATATATATATATATATATATATATATATATATATATATATATATATATTAAATACCAGCAGGAAAAAGTGAAACATCCACTCAGAGTACTTTCGAGTTTATTTCAACTCCTCTTCAGGGAAATAAAATCAGAAAGTACTCGGGGTGGATGTCTCACTCTTTCCGGCGAGTTATTTCAAAATAAAGAAGTTCTTGCTTTTAAACTGAATATCACACACACACACACACACACATATATATATATATATATATATATTATATATATATAACATTAAAATGAAAGACGGCTTTCGGACTCTGATGGAGCCCCTCTTCGGTCAAATAAGAAAAAAAAATTAAAGAAAAAAATACAAAATATTAACAGATGAAAAAAAAAGGTTGTTTAAAGAGTAATCACGATATCTACGTCCGATGTTCTTGGAGGTTTGGGTTTGGTTTATTCTTTCCAAACTTCTTTTTATTTGTTATTTGAACGTTTCCTTATTTTATTCTTTTGTTGTTTTAATTTTTTATATTTGATTGAAGAACGGGACCCTATGACAGGCCGAAAGCATTCTTTCATTTTAAGGTTTAATTTTTTTTTAATGTGTGTGTGTGTGATAATGATGTCTTCACTTGACTTTTTTTATTTGAATTTCGAAACTCCTGATGCATATTACGCATATCATTTACTCTCTCTCTCTCTCTCTCTCTCTCTCTCTCTCTCTCTCTCTCTCTCTCTCTCTCTCTCTCTCTCTCTCTCTCTCTCTCTCTCTCTCTCTCTCATACATTAAACACCAACGAACTTAATTTTACACAATACAAACATTTGGTCTGACAAACCTCTACTCATTCTCCGAACACTCTTTGTACGTCACACATTTCTAAGTCTATAGCTTTACTCATTAACACACAATCTGTCAGACTTTTTTTTTCCACGCTCGTCTCATTCTCTCTATACCATGTATACTTATGGATGTCCTTGTGTTAGAAGTATGCATTTGTAATGCACAGACGTCTTCTCACACGCTTCTCTCTTTCTATCATCATTGCCATTCATTCCGAGAACTCCATGCTTAAGTCTTAGAGACGAACACTAAATAGGCGAGCGGCCAGACCCCGATTTAAACAATTTTAATTCCCCCCTTCTACAGAAAGTTGTAATATGTTTTTTGTTAGTCCTTATTGTTCACTGAACACATTTTTAAGTGTTGTCCTCAGTTTTTGATGTGCAGTTGCCATGGAAACCTCACTATAAACAAACACCTAGAAAATACCTGAAACTTTATCCAGATGATAATTTGTTTGTTTCGAACTGAAATACTAACTAATCAACCTATACTATTTATTATGAGTGTTTACTCTCTAGATACATAATTGAATTATCACATTATAGTAAAACGTAATGCAATCATGTATTGTTATAGGTTAGGCCCAATTTTAAATTTACTTCCTCCTTTTATCATCACAATATTAGAATAAGACAAATGTGTGCTGTGACAAATATTATGCAAATGTGTGGTATTGTTGAAAACCACAGTTTAATTATTGTTATTTTTATTTCAGACGGTCATCTATATCAAGCATGACAAAACATGACTCAAGTCCATTAAAATTTGTACAGGCGAAGAAACAGAGGCTGTCAACAAATTGGGAGAAATGCGTTATACTGTAAGTCAGCAGAGTCGCAAAGAAAAACTGGTTGTACAGAGCCTTTGCTCAACTGAAGGAAGATTTCAACTCTAATGAGATGACACTTGGTTCTGCTGAAGAACAATCAAATGTTCCAGTGAATTCAGAAAGCTTACTTCATTCTGCCATTGGTATGCTTAGACAAGAAATAGCCAATATCCAAAGAAGCATAGTTGTCAAGTCACCTGACACAGATGTCCTCGTGCTAGCTGTGCATTATTTTCCTCAGATGCAAAGTACATCATCTTTCTGGGTACTACTGCTGCTGCTCTCCATCGTCATATTCCTGTTCACAGCATATGCAATGAATTAAGTCCTGTGGTGCCTAGTCTACTTCCCGCCATGCATGCTTTGACAGGATGTGATTAGCGTCTCATCATTCTGTGGCATAGGAAAAAAGAAACTATGGAAAACCATGGAGTCATTGGAGAAGAAAGGTTCGATTCCACTCTTTGGTAGTTTGGGTACTGACAACACAGTTGAGGCGAACATGCGACCCGACAGTTTGTTGCTGCTCTATACGATCCAAAGGATGTATATAAAGAAGAACATAATGACTTGAATCTTCTGAGAGTCCGCCTTGATGGCAAGAGTGTACCATTACACAAACTACCCCAGTCAGAACCTAGCTTTCTTCAACACTTTAAGAGAGCATCATTCCAGACCCGCATTTGGATGTTGGCTCACGTTGCTAAACCAGATATGTCTTGAAATGGGTGGCAAAGAGGGTGATGAATTAAAGTTGAAGTTATTTGATGAACCAACAACTGCAGAAGTATTAGATGAGCTTCTGTGCTCATGCCGTGGACGTAGCCAATATAGTAAGAACTGCAGTTGTGTAACGAATGATATGGCATGCACAGAGGAATGCGTCTGCAAGGCTACTGAGGATTGCATGAATGAACAAACCCATCAAAAACCACCGCTGGATGAGCTAGATGAATAACCAGTGGTGTAGTGCTGTGGGAACGCGTGGGAACGGCGTTCCCTTACTTTTTTTGGTAGACGGAACGGCGTTCCCTCACTATTTCAAATAAATCCGAACTTACAAATCTCTAACGTCATGAAATTTTAATTCCCACCCCTAGAAGAAATATGAGAAAGAATCATTAACTGTTTCATTTCTTTTAGCTTCGACTGAGGCAATGCTAGCCTATAAAGATCTGGTGAAACAGTCACCACGGCGTACCAGTTGTTAACTTTTTTTAGTTAATCATTCCAGTTGTTAGTTTTATTGATCGTACTGGATGTCGTATATCTAATGACACTGGAAATACTGCATCTTCAACCTTGGAATATATCCTAATATCCAGTGCATATGACCTCAAAATATCCCTGAAATTGGTCAGATTTCAAAAGATTTCCTGGGGGCTTACAGTGCCCCCGGACCCCCAGCTGTATGGGCTCGCCGCGCTCGCCATTGTCCCCCCCGCATCTGAGTAACACTTTCAAAATGCGTTCCCTCACTTCTTTATTTAGTACTACACCACTGTGAATAACCATATTATAGCATTGTGCATTAATAATTTATTAGTGTGTTTCATATATGCTGTTACAACGTGAGTTATTCCCCAGTATAGGGTAGACTACTGATAACGCATTGAATTGATATTGTGGGAGTCACCGAATACAGTATCCACTGACTTACATGCAGTTTTGAAATTGAAAAACAAGTTGAGACTTTTAGTGGAAAGATTCCAATTTTAAGTAATGATTTCTGCTTTAAAGTTATTTAGTAGTTTGCTTCATAAAGATAACAATTGTTAAAATTTAGTTGGTTTAGTTGATTTAGTTGATTTTGTGTTGTGTACATCGATATACGTATAGTAACTTAATTTTTGTTTTACAAAATTGACGTTCTTCAAATCTCAATAGCGGTCCTTTCACACAGTTAACAATTCAAACTTTATTTTCAAGTGCAACATTATTATATGTATTGTGATCATGCCAACATTTGCCTGTTTTTCATAACTGAACGATAAACCTTTCTGCTGGCATGCGAACAGAGGTCTCCATTATTAACCCATGTAGGCACAGTACTTTGTATGGTGATTCAACATTTTAATATGGCATTCATTTTGTTGAACATAGTGTATTAATGCTTGAAGTATCAAAATACCTGAATTATTGTACTCAAAATTAGTTTTGTGTAACTCATATTAATCAGTTGGTGCTCTTCCAATACGTGCTCTACCGTAAAATTTACATTCCAATATGTGCTAACTAACGAAAATATCACGACCTAACCTAACCAATCGTCAAGGGCGTACAATTGACCTAACGATTGATTAGGTTAGGTCGTGATATTTTCGTTAGTTAGCACATATTGGAATGTACATTTTACGGTAGAGCACGTATTGGAAGAGCACTAATCAGTTTTGTGAAACACCTGTATTTTAGGTGATATTTTTTGGGTCTAACAATAACGTTTTCAGGCAAAAAATAAAATATATCATGTAAAAGAATGTTTTTATAGATAAATTGGTATAGTGTAGCACTAGAGCTTTCAGAAAATGTATAACTTCATGGAAAATAAACCTTGTCTTCACTGTTCATTGTGTCTTCAAAGATTTCAGTTGTAATGCGTGAATTGAAAACGTGAATACACAAGTACCCGTACATAGCCGAAGTTAATGGTTGATTTTACTATCTTAGCACACTCAAAATGGAGGACAACATGCCAAACGTGTATGTCCAGATGGTGCAGATCATTTTAGGACATGTACATTTCTGTACGAGGAGAGTATTAAACTCAAAATATATGGCCTGTTATCAGGGTTGGCCGCTCGCCTAAAAGGCATTCCCCATTCTTCCAACCACATCACTTTGCTTATTCCAGAAATCATCTTTCTCTTCTACACATCTTTCATCACATGGCGCATACGCTGAACTTACTGCTACATCGGATAAACTCCTTATTTAACCCTTTCAGGGCGACTGGTACAAACTGGTAGCGTTTCAAATACTCGCATTTATAACTTAATAATACAAAAAATTCCGGCCTTAAAGGGTTAATTTACACCAAACTTTTTTGGGGGTTTTAGATTAACAAAATTCTTTGTTCAAAATTACCATTTCAAATTTTGTTGAAATTGAACTAAATAAATGATGTTACTTTAAAATAAATTTGGTTTAGGTTAAACGCGTATAAGATTATATTTATTTGGAATTAGGTCTCACTTTGTGTGGGAAATTTGAGAATGATTAGTTCCAAGTAAGTATAGTTTTATATGCGTTTAATCTCAACAAAATTGGTGGACCCGCTGTCCAAGACCGAGACGTGTTGTGTCGTAGGTGAGAGAGTATTTTTTCCAAATATGGAACCCCCAATCCATTTTCCATTCGTGTGAAAGCAGAATAACTCCATCCTCGGGGGGCCCCCGTACAGTCACCTTTTACAACACGCTAGAGGGAAGGTGGGGAACGAAATACATACATACAAAGGATATATACATGCCCACAAGGAAAAAAAAAGCCGATCCCAAGGCCTTTCGTATTTCGCTTAATTAAAAACGGTCTAGATAATGCACCCGAGTGTGTCTACTTTATCGGATGTAAAGGGATAAACTGGTAAAACTTTAGATGTCAGAGTAAAACAACATAAATGGGTATAATAGATATACGAAAGGCCTTGGAATAATTTTTTTTCCCTTTGGGTGTGTATCATTTATTAATTTCACGTCTTTAATTATTGTGAAATTCATCCCATACATTCGTACATACATACGGATGTCCTGTAACGGAGATAAGAAGTCATATGTAAACGAATTTTTATTATTAAGTTATAAAGAGCAAAACTACTGCTAATGAACACCGAAATGACGTGAAATATTATTTACGTAAATATTATGCAAAAGATGAAGCTGCCGAATATTGATTTTATCATATCAGTCTGAGTATAGTGTGCACATCAAAATACTTCATCGAAATAACTGATTAGTTCAGAAATTCATCAACAAGTGGTGTTTTTTAAGTTTCATCATAAAAATTTATTTTTCATAATTTCTGACCATGTAACCCTACAGGACACATTCGTAGCCAAAATGAATGGGAAAAATTGTATAGTTCTCCTGTTCGTATTCGTAAATATAGAGGGACTTGATTAAGTTAGATTGGGTTATGTCGCTTTAGATTAAATCATATTTGGCTAAAGTCATGTCGGTCATATCAGTTTAGTTTCCTGTAAGTCATGTTTCAAATTTTGCTGAAACAGTTTTCATTTCTCACCGTACAGTTTGAGATTACTTTCCGTCTCGCCCAAGGAATTTTTACTGCCGCAGACGTATGTACCAAAGTCCTCCTCCTTCAGGCTGTGCAGGGAGAGTCTCAGGGTTGTTTTATAGCCATTCCTCATCTCTCTCGTCTCCTGCCGCGACGAATTGATCAGGAGGTTTCCCTGATACTCCCAGTAGTGGACAGCATTCGGGAAGGCACTGACGCGGCACTCCAAGGTCACAGAAGTGCCAAGCGGTGCTCCTACTAGTTGGTTGGGTACGGAAATGACTGGAGCGACTGTTTATTATGGATTACTGTGAATCATACTTATATATATATGACTTGCTAATAGAATAAATACATTAAAATGTCTGTACGCAAAGAAAACATTACTGTTTGGTTTTACAAACTTACAATGAACATCCAAGACGATTCTTTTACTAATTGACGGTGGAACCTTATTAGAAGCAATGCAGAGGTACGCTCCCATATCTTGCCTCGTCACAGACTTCATACTCAAAGCGTCTCCGGCGTAAGAGGTCCCTAAAAATTATATGTGAATTTAAAGCACATTAATGTAAACATATCGGCAAACATGATTTTTTGGAGAAATATATTAAATTACTAAACTTAAAATGATTTGTATCTAAATTTTCTAAAATGTATACTAGTTCAATACATAATCAGGGCAGGGCTAACTGTTTTTTTTCAGACGTTTGTGATTGGATATAAAGTTGCTTATATACCCAGCAAAGCGCACATGTATAGTGCCAAGCCCTTAATAACACTAAAGAAACTTTTATTGCCTGTAAATACTGAAAAGTTTTATAGATAAGTGTGACATTTAACCTCTGTTTCCTGATAAAGGCCTGCCATCTTCCCTCGCCCACGTGATACTGGGAGTTGGCACTCCATTTGCTGCGCAAATGAGTTCTATATCGGAACCCTCTTGCACTGCTACGTGTGAAGGGGAGCTTTCCTCATCTATGAAAGTTGGTGGCACTGCGATGAAAAAAGAATTTACAAACAAAAATGTGCAGCAAATATTACTGTTAAATAATTTTAAAAAACAAATCTCCAAGTTTTTAAATTTTTAGATTCACATTTATATAATTGACACTGAAATGAAGACGATATATATTAATATTACACTGTGTAACACTGATTCTGTTTATATAGAATTTTTTGTTTTTATATGCATTTGTGGGCGCTGAGTCCAAATCTGGCCTTGGTTTGTGTGTATTATCACTGGTTTCAGAGATAATCCATTTTTCATGTTTTACCAGTATAATGTTGTTATGGGCGCAGCAATATCAGAATAATCAGGAATTGTTGAGAACATTCCGGATGTTCGTTGACAGTTTCTTGCTCTAGAAATTGCCCGAAACTTCCACTGTGCTATATAAAGAGCGCAGAGTCTGAGAAGTCAGTAAGTGTGAGCACACAAAGAAAGCAGGTTGTTTGTCTGATGGTTACCACTTACCAGCACTGAGGTATCGTGTTTCTGTGCTTCTCTGTGCCGACGATTTGAGTGTTATCGATCATTTTTTATTGCGAACATTATTTCAGTGTTGTGAATACATCTTTTTTCTGGAATCTGTAATCTGTTGCAGATTTAATAACTTCTCTCTATATCTGCAGGTTATGATTAATGTAGTACAGTTTGGTAAAGAGAATGGCAACTAGAGCTTGTAAACACTCGCCGGATATATTCTGCTACGTTTGTGGGTATTACATAGGCCCCAAGCAAGTATCGCACAAGATTGTGAAAGGCACCAAGTTCTGGATCGCGTATCGGCTCTATTTTGGTATGCCTATGGGTGACCAAGATAAGCCCTGGGCACCCCATGTGATCTGTGGAAGCTGCCGCTCCACACTTGAAGGGTGGCTGCGGGGAGTACGCAAGGCAATGCCCTTTGCGGTACCCAGAATATGGAGAGAACCAAAGGGCCACCACGACGATTGCTACTACTGCATGGTAGATGTTTCTAAGTACAGGAAAGTTAAAGGAAGGCAGACTCTTCAGTATCCAAGCATAGCGTCGTCCATAGCTCCTGTACCACATGGCGAAGGTCTTCCAATACCACGTCCACCAGAACAGGTATCTATCCATTACTTTACCTTCTGTATTTACAGACTGTGGGTCATTATGTGTCGATTTTTCCTAGTACTGATGCTCTTCTACATATATAGCTATGCCTATATTTTGTTTCTTTGCTTTGCAGGTTGAAAATGAGGATGAAGCTAGCTCATCTGAGATGTCGGCTGATGAGGACAGTCATGATGAAGAATATACAGTAACTTTCAGTACAAACCCTCACTTTCCAAATCAGAGGGAATTGGATGACTTAATTAGAGATTTGGGTCTGACGAAATCAGGGTCTGAGCTTCTGACCTCCAGACTCAGAGTGGAATTTGCTTGGAGAAGACTGCAAGAGCACTGTATACCGAAAGCGGCATGAAGAGTTTGCAAGGTTCTACAATGTCAATGGCTCTCTCTGTTATTGCAGCGAGGTTAATGGTCTATTCACAGCTATTGGGTTAACACATATACCCTCAGAGTGGCGCCTGTTTATTGACAGTTCAACTCGGAGTTTAAAAGCTGTTCTACTCCACAATGGGAACAAATATCCATCTACACCAGTTGCACATTCTGTTCAAATGAAAAGGACTATGAAAGTCAAACAACTGCTCACTCAAATCAGGTATGAACAATATAACTGGGACGTGTGTGGTGATTTCAAAATGATTGGTTTCCTGTTAGGTTTACAAGGAGGGTTTACTAAATATTCATGTTTTCTTTGCCTGTGGGATAGCAGGGCTTCAACTGTGCACTATAAAACAGTTCAGTGGCCTCCACGTGAAGGACTGCAACCAGGAAAGTACAATGTACTCAGGGAACCTCTTGTGAAGCCTGACATAGTTTTGCTACCACCTCTCCATTAGTGATGGGACGATACCAAAATTTTTAACGATTCCGATTCCGATTCCGATACCACTAAAAAGTCTCGATTCCGATACGATTTTCGATTCCGATTCCGATTCTCAATATTTTTAAATATAATTCTATACTTGTTTTTCTGGAAATTGTCATATTTTACTCTGGTAAGATTAACTATTTACATTATGAGTATGGTAATATAAATTATAAATTATAATAGATTGGTTTAAAAATAAAAATCAACTGTAAGTTGTAACAATTCATTTTAATCTTCTTGATTACACATCATGGATATACATGTTTTAATGTATAGCTACAATACAATAAAAATAAAATTTGTTATCCTCTTTCATTTAAATTTTAAAGTTTACATTGCAAAACTGGTTCAATTAAAAGTTAAAGAATCGTTTTAAGAATCGGAAATCATAGTACAATTCTCTCGATTCCGATTCCGATTCCTGAAAAATGCTCGATTCTTCCGATTCCGATTCCGATTAATCGTCCCATCACTACTCTCCATATTAAGTTGGGTCTAATTAAGCAGTTTGTAACTGCGGTAGATTTTGGAGGGGAAGTTTTCCAACAGATTCGGGTCATGTTCCCTAAACTCTCTGAGGCCAAAGTCAAGGCTGGCATCTTTGTTGGACCACAAGTCAAGGCGCTGTTGAATTCAAAGAACCTTGAAGCCAAGATGACTCCGATCGAAAAAGAGGCTTGGTGTGCTTTCCGTGATGTGGTTCGTGGGTTTTTAGGCAACCATAAAGCACCAAACTATAAGGAGTTAGTGTCAAACTTGATTAAGTGCTATGGCAAAATGGGGTGCCGTATGTCTTTAAAATTACACTATAGTAATTCACATCTAGACTTTTTTCGTGATAACCTGGGCGATGTGAGTGAAGAACATGGCGAAAGATTCCATCAAGATATTCAAACGATGGAGAAAAGGTACCAGGGCCATTGGGATGCTTCCATGATGGGAGACTACGTATGGTCGCTGATCAGAAAGGATAAGAATGTTCATACGCGGAAGTCGCGTTCTTCAGTGCATTTTTAAGGAACGCACACTGCATAACGAGGCTTGTTATTCTCTTATCGGTTCTCCTCATGATATATATTATATCCTTTGCACCATTTTGGGTTTGTCAAACAATTTTGGCTCAATAAACATTAATTTCCAATAGTGTTTTTATTTTCAGAAAATATTTATGTTAGCCTTCTTTATATACTTTGCCATATGAAAAGTGTGATAACCTATATTTTTGAAACGGTTGATGATAGAGCAAAACCAATATCATTTTTGGAATCAGCGCCCCGAAATCATTAAGAAACGACAGAAAAATCTCAATAAACAGAAAAAAATTTCAAATTTTGTTACCCAGTGTTATTTACGTAGATATTAAATTAGTTACGATATTCTATAGACTATACAAATTTATCAATTTATTAATTTATCAGGATGAGTAAGAAGTCCTGTCTCGAAAGTATTTATTATATAGTTATTTTTGAGGCAGGGCTTTTGACTCACCCTATATATGTTACAGTCAAAGTGTGTAACCAGTCATTTCGCGTAATGGGCAAATGATCTTGTACGAAATGACCAAGGTGGAATTTCAGCCATTTCGCGTAATGGCTGAAGATTTTAGTCATTTCGCGAAATGACTAAAAGTTTCAGCCATTACACGAAATGGCTGGTTACACACTTTGACTGTAACGTATATACCTTATATACCGTATATATATATATATATATATATATATATATATATATATATATATATACAGGCCCGTATCCAGGATTTTTTTTCGGGGGGGGGGGGTACACCAACTTCAGAAAATAGATAATAGTGTGTATAGCTCTTCTTAGGAGCATTGAGGGTGCATAGGGTGACGTTACTTTAAATTCATTAACTGCAAGTGGATGATGTATGAAATGAAGCTCAGAAAAAAATTCAAATGAATGTCTCTGAAATTGCTCACTGGTAAATTTGTAATTTGTTCTGTAGTATCACATTCAGTTAGGACAATATTTTCACTTTGGGAACTTTGCCCTTCACTAGTATCAATTCTCTGCCGCTTAATCGGCACAAAAAATGAAGTGATCTTCATTAATTCTGAAAAGATGAGAACACTCAAGTTAATAACACCAAAATAATACACCTATATGAACTAAGACTAGCACAAGCACAATCTACATAACCAACAATATGCCGGTCTGTGTTGACAGCCAGCAACTATGCCGGTAGCTATGCATTCCACCAAGCAGAGCTGGGCACTTGCGTTTTTTTTGCGTTTTTTTTGCGGTACTGCGGTACTACTACCGCACTACCAAACCGGTACCGCATAACGCAGTACCGCAAAGGATCGCTGAAAGTACAGCAGTACCGCTACCGCATTCAAATTTCCCGCGGTACTTTCCGCGGTACCGACCAACACGGTAGTACCGCAGTACCGCAGTACCGCAAAAAAAAACGCAAGTGCCCAGCTCTGCCACCAAGGGCACCAACACACCACATATAAACTCGCACAAACAACATCACTTTAGCTTTGCTAGACTCAAATACCCTTGTATAAATTAAATTTTTGCTGACTACGCTGATCTTCTTTTGACGTTCAGTTGCGTCTTATACAAAATTATATTATTAAATAAAAAAGCAAAAAAATTAAAACCCTTCAAAAAAATATTTTTTCGTGAAATTTCGGGGAGGGCACGTGCCCCTCTGCCCCCCCCCCCTGGATACGGGCCTGTATATATATATAACGCAGGATTTTATTAAAAACTTGTTACAGACTTTGATATAAATGTACATGCAATGCAACATTGATACCTTGGCACGTACCCACGACCTGCAGATATCCAACTTGGTTAATAATGGGCTCCATATTGACTTGACAAACGTAATATCCAGTATCCTCGGGCTCGACTCCGCGTATGTGCAAAGTCCAAGTTCGAATGTCATCACGGGACACCCGAAAACGGGGAATGAGAGTGACGGTGTCCGTATCAATTGCAAGTAGCAAGTGACGGTTGATGTGAGTCCAGGCAACCTTCAAGGTAAAGAAAGGAAAATGGGCTTTAGAACAAGGGACAAAGGATAAACAGTGAATTTTGTCACAATCCTTGTACGAAGACTGTGACTGTGCTCCAATATGGTTGTCTCGGTATCCATAAAGCAACCATGAACCTAGATGAAACCAAAACCACCGCTCGATCCAGAGTTGGTAAAAACCCCAAAAGCAAAACCCATGGGTTTTTGGGTTTTTGAGTTTCATAATTTAAATTAAAGTTATAGCTATGATTTTTAGAATTTATATATTTTGTTCTAGTTTTTAAGGTCACTTTCAACTGAAGGAGATAGCAGTGTGCTGTCGAAACGTATTTTGTTTTCATTTTAACATAAAGTGTAGCTTTTCTATTTTGAATCAACACTGTAATGTGTTTTTCTGAATTTTTATTACAATTTGTTTACAGGCCTAGACAGTAGACATTATTCTTATTTTTGCACATTTTTTTTCAGAGATCAGCTTTAGTTAATTAATATCTATTTAATAATGCCTAAAGTTAGACCCGCACATACTGGTGGCAGACTTAAAGCTGCTGAATGAGATGAAGTAGAAATGTTGAGTAACCAACCAAATAGAGTTCGGTGCAAATACTGCGGATATGTATTTTTGAAAAAAAATAGAACGAGTGAAACATCACTTAGATCGATGCAATAAAAAATGGGCACAGGCTCGTGATGATGAAGCGGATGAGCTTACAAATACAGCTACATCAGCAACTCCTCCTCCTGCACATAGACATGGCAATTTTGAGAGTAGACCCTCTTCAAGCAAATCGTATGAAAGCCTGGTTCATGGTGACACTACAATTCACACTAGTGAGACTTCATTCACTTCAACCACTTCTAAATCTTCCATACCATTTTTTTCATTCTACTCCAGCCAAGAAAACACAAGGTCAGATAATACCATATGTGGTTAGAACAACTGTAGATAAAAAAGAACAACTAGATTTGCAAATGGCCATATTTTTCTTTTCAGCAAATATTGCATTTGTAGTTGTAGAGAATAAAGAATTTATTAAATGGATCCAAAATGTAAGACCGGGCTATTGTCCTCCAAGCAGAAAAAAAATTATCTGATGACTCGCTAATCAAAGTGAATAATGAAGTACTGGATTCAATGGAAAAAAACTTAGTCAATTCTACTGTAACTTTAATTCAAGATGGTTGGAGCAATGTGTCAAATGATCCAATAATTGCCCATAGTGTTCACAGTGGGTGCAAATCCTTTTTAATAACTTCAATTTTTCATAATCTTTATTTACACATTGCATAATTTAAGAATTGTTTTATAAGTCAGCTTACTTGAAATAATCGACATGCCAAAGCATTCTAATTAGCTACAATTGAACAATGTAGCAGTCAGGAAAATTTCAATTATTTTAAAATAAACAATCTCAGACCATCAACCCAAAAACCCACTGAAAATTCCAGTGGGTTTTGGGTTTGGGTTTTTGGGTGCCAACCCTGGCTCCATTCCTCATTTTATTGGAGTTTGGACAGTTTCGTGAATAATCAACGTAACCACATTCGGTCTCTGTTAAGTAACGTGCCGCCAAATGTGAGAGATACCACATAACCTGAGGGAGTGATGGGATGTTTCCGAGCAGAATATTTGTTCAACAGTGTCCTTTGAGATGGTCTCGATATTTTTAAAAATGTCGGAATCTGGCAAAGACCCCAAGACATTCTAAATTGTGAGGGAAGTAAGTTTCGCTGGCTTGCATAGTTTTTGCAGTGCTAAAGTCTTCCGGTACATTATAATTACAAATATTTTTATGACTTGATTGATATTCAAGCCGAGTAAATGTACACTTTATTTGCCTTTGGGAAATGTAGAAAATCCTCCTCTGGTCATGCAGTCACTCAGTGGCAAACCCACGCCCAATCCTCACGGTTTAGTCGCTCCTGTGAAACCAAGGGTATCATGGCAAGTATGGCCACCAGTACAGAGGATTCCACGCGAAAATGTTCTATCTGAGAGATTGTATCCACGTTGGTCTTCAGTTTGCACGAACGATAAAGGATACCTTTCTTTCCTGATTTTCAGTTCTTGATGATGTCTCTGAACTGTTGAGACAATTTAGAAGCGTCCATTGATAAGGGGGGAAAGAAAAACTATATCCTACCTCCCCAGGAGCACAATCACCATGGGTGTGAGACCTTCCCATTGCTAATAAGGCAGTTGGGTAGGAAATCACTTCATTCGAAACTACACGGGCTTCAGGATAGCAGTAATTAAAAGACATAGCCCATATACTTAGTTAAAACATGTACAAACAGATACAGTGTTGTGCGGTTTTCATATATATATATATTATTGTTTATATAATGTGATGTCTTTCACTACGTGATAACTGAGTATAATCGCCTGTACTGTATGACTCCTATGAACAGCATGAATATGCAACAACATATAACTGGCAATGCCAGTAGCTCAGCTGGTAACACCCGTCTCCCTATGAACGAAGTGAGGACAGAACTCGGAAGTTGGATTCCTGATGGTGCTAGTTAATAATAATAATTAGGGAGTTAGCGCAATGAATCGCGTTAGTTTGGCCTGAGCATTGTGCCAATTTCTGCCCCTCCTGTCTGATGATTACTTCCCACTCGATGCCATTCCCATTCCATCCACGGTCCTCAAATGAGAATGGCACAAAGTGAAAAATCCATATTTGAGAAATGAGTTTCTTCATTTGAGAAACAATGTCATTTCATTCCTATTCGTGGAAAAGGCGCTAAATGGGAATGGCTAGTATTTCCTAACCCAACTTAATTTAACCTAACGTAAACTACTGTAACTTAAAATAACCTAATCTGGACCAAGGTGAGAAAATCGTGGATAAGAATAAGAACGACATCAGTTAGGAATAGACCGATTTGAAAATTCCTTCTTTGAAATTTTTACCCTCGGTTTTCCCACTCTTGGGCGCGGAATAAAATGGGAAACACACACACACATATATATATATATATATATATATATATATATATATATAATAATAATAACGTATTGAATAATAAACTTTTTCTCTACTATTGATGTATATTCTCGTATATTAATTACCTGCCTTTTTAGGGAACACATACAAAGAGCATCTGCCGATCCGAATAACAGGTTTACTAATTGAAAACGAACTCTGAACAAATGAGTTGGAAACAGCGAATTAGCCCATTAATCCTATACACAGAATTACTCTTTCTTTTAATGCCTATGAAACAATAAAATCTGCTTGGAAACTGAATATACATTGTGTATATATACACAGAAGATAATAAAGAACATTTAATCCAGTGTTATTTTTTTGCTAGTGAATCGAATTTGATTCGATAGGATTGAGATATGTATACAGTACACAGTATATTCGTAAGATTTGTTGTTAAATATATAGAGAAGACAGTTTACATAAAGTTATATTATATTATTCATGTAAATTATATACTCGAAACATTTTTATTTATCTGTCTACTTGCCTACTCAAAATTGTCTTCCCTCGAATGCTCTGCATAGGATTATCTTTTCCCGGAGAATGCAAGGTATGTCATTTATATACAGGGTGTATTTAAATGAATGGTGCAAAAAAGATATAGTAATAGCTAATTATTGAATTGATATATTGGAAAAAAACTGAAGTGCATTTGATTTACTGTAGTAATGTAATTTTTTTTTTTGTGTGTGTGTGTGTCAAAATTTAAACAGTGGCGGAAATGTGATTGTTTTAAACGAGAGATTGTACATCTGTTTTTACCATATACGCGGGCCACTCAATATATTTTGCCACCTTTTTTTTTCTTTCCAAGTTTCATTGTAAGTTCCAGAAATTTTGTACACAAGTAGTTATATACCTTTTGTACAAGTTTTTATTTTTACACAGTCTCCATCCTTTTCTTCGGCTTTCCTCCACCTCGAAACAAGGGCCTTTATTCCTTGCTGGTAAAAGTCCGCTGGGTTCCGCTGGAGCCACCTCTTAACCTCCTCGACAACCTCATCGTCACTGAAACTGTCTTACACGAATAGCATCTTTCATTGGCCCAAACAAATGGAAGTCTGAAGGTGCCAGATCCGGACTGTATGGAGGGTGGGGTAACACACTGAAGCGCATTTTTGTGATGGCCTCTCTTATTTGCAAACTTTTGTGTGGTCTTGCGTTATCGTGCAAAAGAAGGACGTTTTCCAGTTTTCTCCCCGGTCGAACTCGCTTTATACGTCTCTGGAGTCTGTAGGGTAGCAATATATGCCTCTGAGTTGATTGTTTGTCCTTTCTTCATAATGTCCACCAGAATCACCCCTTTCCTGTCCCAGAAGATGGTGGCCATAACCTTTCGTGCAGAGGGAGCCATTTTGAAGGTTTTCTTGCGTGGGTAGTCTGCGTGATGCCACTCCATGGATTGGCGTTTTGTTTCAGGTTCAAAGTGGTGTACCCAAGTCTCATCCCCAGTCACAATTCGTGAAAGGAAGTCATCCCCTTCTGTCTCATATCGAACCAACGACGACTCAGAAGCAATTTCTTTTCTTTGTGATCTTCAGTCAGTTGGCGAGGAACAAACCGTGAACACACTTTTGAGTAACCCAGTTGCTGAGTTATCGTATTCACACTTCCTTCACTAATTCCTAGCTCCAGTGATAGCTCCTTGTATGTGACGCACCGATTTGATCGAATGATGCTGTCAGCACGTTGCACAGTGAGATGTGACAGCCGATGCCGGGCGACCACTGCGTGGCTCATCATCGAGGCTGGCTTTCCCTCTCTCCGATGATCTCTCACGTTTAGACCATCGTCCAACTCTACTTCGATCAAGAACAGCATCTCCGTAAACGTTTGTAGACGTTTGTGAATATTTCCAACTATTTCCTTCTCTGCGGTTAAGAAGTCGATAACAGCTCTGTTTACCGCACATCACTGTCAGACGCCATTTTCGAACCTGCGTTAATCATCGGTTTTATACATGGGCGTTTGAAAGCGGTTTTATACAAGGAGGGGAAGTTCAAATTGCAAAAATGCGGTTATGTGAAGTGCAGAAAGTTCAAACGTACGGCCCAAAAGACATTTCAACCCAATGGCCTATTATTTAGCTAAGAAAAAAGGGTGGGGCAAAATATATTGAGTGCCCCTAGTACTTTTCGCCAAACTTGGGCTTTATCGTAATGGCGTATGTTCAAGAGAAAGCTAAGCTCGTGTAAGATAGGTTCACGAATGTGGATCAGTCATTACAGCCCAAAGACGATTTACGCGTAAATTAAACAAACCAGCATCACTCAGAAATTTTATCCGAGTGTGGGTAAAGAAGTTCGCTAGAAAATGAAGTGTCAAAAAAGGGGTACTACCCGGTAGACTAGGAAGTTATCGAGAAAGAGTCGATACTTTTCACGAAGCATTCCATGGAGCAATAATGTTATCTAATGCAGAATTCAGAGAACATTATAACATCTAAATTATGAATATAATTGAAATAATGTAAGTATAATATAATTATAATGGAAAAATAATGGGAATTATCTGGAGGATCATCCATAGCAGAAAAGCAAACGTTAAGCTAAAATTATGCAAAATTTTAGTCCAACCAATAATTGAGTATTGTTCAGTACTCAAAAACCCATACAGAAAACGAGACACTGCGAACATGGAAGTCATACAAAGAATAAGAGTAGAAAGCAACGCTCTTATTCCAAATCCCCCAGATGAGGCGGGATGCTACAAAGTGGCAGAATACAAGCCAATCCTGAAAAGATATTTAAACCCCACAAAAGTAAACGAAAGTAAAGTATTTTACTCTTAATAATGATAATAACTAATCGCTAACAATTATGCTAATGTAACATCTAAATTAATTAAAAAAAACAAATCGTAACTGCGTGAAACGAGAACCAGAAGCAGTTTCCGAAACACAAAATAGGAAAAGAAGGAAGCTCCATAACTCCTTAACTATTACGACTCGTTCCGAATGCCAAAGAGACTCTTCCTCTCTCGCTCTCTCTTAATCTGTTGCGGGTGTTTTTCTTTTGTTATTTTTTTATCTTAGGAAATAACATTTGCGCTTACGAAGCAAGGCTGAAACCATGGCGGAAGTCTCGTTGAATCATGTTGTGTATATTTAAGAACGTAATTTGAACGCAGTATTACAATGTTTGTATACTGAATACAAATATTAATGTTTTCTTTATCGATATGAAATACGTGTTATAAACACGTTTTTATATAATTCTACAGTATTTCGTAATCTACTTGAAATGATTAGATTTGTAAGTATACTGACGCAAATGTGAAGTCCGAGTATGTGACGAGTAGATTTCATTTATATGAGAACCCACTATACAGTACGTGCATCTGCGGAAAAATGTTTGACAAAAATAAATAATAAAATTATATTTATATATATATATATATATATATATATATATATAATATATATATATATATATATATATATATCCCGAAATTGCCAGTTGCACAGGATATATGTAAAAAAAATCGTGTAAATTTAAAATTGTGTAAATTTAAAAAAAAAAGGAGAAAAAACTGAATTATGAGTTAAAATGACATTTTGAAAGTATGTCTGAGCATCAGATTTAAATGGTACTTAAATTTATGATATAGTTTCAACCAAACTTTGATTCAACGCAATAAAATAAAGTTTGTCGATTATTTTTTAACGAATAATATTTTTAAATCCTTTTCTCTTCCCCTCCCCCCCACACAAAGAGATTATTAGATACATTTAGTGGTGAAGTAACATAGTAATTTTTAACCCTTTAATGCTTTTGGTCCACTTAAGTGGACAATTTTTACGCCTACAACATTGTAACACGTTAATGTCTGACATCTGATTGGTTAACTTTATAATATCGACAAGTACCTCTTGAAACAACGGAAGGTGGTAGTTTTACTCAATGGAACTATCATATAGTTCTCAAAATGGCCGTTCTCTACATATGTTGAAACTTTGTCAGATTACTTGAAAATATAAAAGATAAAATCCTAAACAAAACTGTGTAAAGGCTAAAAAAAAAGTTTGATTTAGTTGAGTTATATTAATAACTCGCCAATTCAAACCCAGGAAGAAACTTTCAGATACCAAAGGGTTAAACAGGAAAATGCGTGTGACACCTTAATAAGTGAGACTATTTATTACTTTTTCAAAACTCGCTCTTCTAGCATGGGTGGCAGCGATGTAGTCGAGACCACCATGGTCGAGACCGAGACCGAAACCCGAAAATAAAAGGTCTCGAGTTCTACATCAGTGATGGGTGGTTTCATTTTTTACTTCTGTCATATGGACCTCAATGAAGGTATCTATTGTAAGTATATCGAAACAATTGTTTTCTTCTAATAAAAATTATATTAAAGAAATTATTTCTTTTAACATTACTTTTTTTCCATAGATTTGAACGGTGAATATTGTGAATTTTACTTGTATAAAATACAGGGTTATCAAAAAAAAAAGTTTTCCAAAAGTATTTTTGTAAAGTTATTTCTGGGAACACCTTTTGGATCACCATATATATTATATATATGTATATGTGTGTGTGTAAAATTCGGATTACAGTTCGTAAGAAAAAATTATTGTGCTTCCTTAAAATATATATTTGAATACTCGTATAATATTATTCTCTTCTGAAAATTCGTGAAGAAAATAAACAAAGGAAGAAAGTAGTATCTAAGCAATATGTTTTACATAACTTACGACATATGTTCGTAAAAATAAAAATATCTTTTCCTTATGTTTCATTTTATTCCAGTTTTCGCAGTTTCTGTGCAATACTTTTGTGTGTGTGTGTGTATATAATATAATCACTCAATTCATATACTTATCTGTTTGTTTCTTTCAAAACACACACACATATATATATATATATATATATATATATATATATATGTATATATATATATATGTAATTAAGCATGGGTATAAGTGTGTTGTATAATAGAGACGGCATTTGCTGTGAAGATGTTAGAATCGTTAAGTACCGAAGGAGACTGTTTGTATAAGATATTGGTTTTCCATCGCTATCCATTCCGATATGGTCATCGTGAGGAGCGAAAGGACGAGATGATTTTTAATTGGGATGAGGGTAAGGGGACCGAAATTAGAGGGATACAGACGGAAGATGCCATAACAGAATGTAAATATTGAAGCTGAAGGGCGGTATTATATAGAGGAAGTATATACAGGGTGATTCGAAAAAATGTTAAAAATTATATGGAAAGAATAAGTACAGATGTCATCCAATCAATACCACTAGAGATGTTCCGTAGGGCTCTGGTAGCAACGTTTGACCGCTTTAATACATTTATATAGAAATCTGTGGATAGCAAATAGAAACTATGAAGCACTGTTTGCATTACAAAAAATGTTTGGAAATAAAAAATAAAACCCCATACAAGTGTTAACATTTTTTTAATCACCCTATATATATATATATATATATATATATATATATATATATATGAGAGAGAGAGAATATCCCCGAACTAAAGGCCAGACAAAGGACACCCTGAACTCTGAAGGAAAATAGCTTGTTTGTCAGAGGAGGGGCCAAGACTTTTTAATCATTTCCCGATGGACATTAGGAACATCACTGGTGTCACTGTTGAAGTTTTCAAAAGAAAGCTAAATGCCTGACTCAGGAAAGGTACGGGATGAACCGGGTGTGCCTGGCTATGTACGATGGAAATCGCAGGAGAGTAATTCGTTTCTCCACCAGGCCAGGCCAAGAGGTGAGGCCACCAACTTGACCTTTGTGCGAAGAGAAATCGACACACGGAACTACTACCAAATGACCGTGTGTGTGTGTTAAATTAAAATAAAAAAATTGATATTTTAACTGTAACTGATCAACTTCTAGCTATTTCAGATTTTCACTGATAATAACTAACCTTACCAAACCAGACGTAACATAACATAGCGTAACCAAACTGAACCGTAATGTAACCTAACCAAACCGAAGCTAACCTAACCTAATCTAAACTAACTTAACATGAATTAAGTGGGCTTGTATAAGATCGAATTGTTTTTCGCCTTTAAGTATGGTCGTCTGCAGACTGACTTTACTACGTAGATTTTAATCCGATACATCGTATATCATATACTCTTTTGGATTAATGAGGATTAATGACTTCGCCATTATATTACATTCTTTTCTTTCTTTCAAGTCCGTTGATTACTTCACGAATTTAAACGACCTATACCCATTTACTCGACAAACCATAACATCGACACTCTAAAAACCTAACAGCGTAACCTAACCTAATTTAATTTACAGTGACGTCGATTCTTTTTTGTCATGTTGATCAGATGTCGTTAGCTCAGATTTAACTATCAGTGGGTTACGTCGTAGCCGCTTCGTAACGCCATTTTCCGTTAGGTCAGCGACGTTGGTGGGTCTCTTTAGTAGTTGGACGGGCGACCGACCTCCCCGTCTAGATGATGTAGTGAGCTTTAACTGGTCCGAATCTCGCGTAAAGCTGTGGGTCCCCTCCGTCACATAACCTTTCCCGTTACGAAGGAGGGCAAACAAATATTATTATCACTATTTGTCCATCTTTGTATTTACAGTTTTGTTTCGTGTTACATTTTGGCGTTTTGTATGTCCTTTACAGAAGGCGAGGTCTGTAGCTTAACATGCTGTACAGTATTATTACAGATTTTCAAGCCAATGAAGTTACAGATGGAAAAATTATGAATTTTAAATTCCGTTTTATTTTTGCAGAAATTTAAAAAAAAAAGAATGTAAAGAAACATGGTCAGCCTCAATAATGTCGACATCAGATATTTTAAATATGCATAACGTCGAACGGCTGTATACCATATGCAAGTGGATTTAATTCGTGTTAAGTTAATTTAAGTTAGATTACGTTAGGTTCCGTTATGTTCGGTTAGACGCTAGGTTAGGTTAGTAATATTCATTTAATCTGTCGTGTATATATATATATACAGGGTGGCGGAAAGGTTAGGAACCATAGGCACATTTTAATAATTTGTGTTTTAATATGTGTTTTGTTCTTTTCAGGTTTGTTGTTGAACCTATGGCACAGAAATTGACAATAGATGAACGTGAACGGGTGGATATAGTTTTAATGTGTGCAAGGCGTGGTAACACACACCGATCATTTGCTACTGCTTTTAATGACAAACACCCTAAGAGGCCGCCAGTTGTTCAGGCATCAGTTAGAAAACTGTTCACTCGCTTCAAAGAAACGGGAAGTGTTCATGATCGGCCGCGTAGTGACAGGCCAAAAAGTTCAACCGATACAGCAACATCACTAACGGTACTCAATCACCTCGAAAACACCCCACGTAAGTCCTTAAGAAAGTTATCCCAGGAAACGGGTATCTCCAGAAGATACATTCAACGAATTCTTACAACAAATCGTTTCCATCCCTACAAAGTCCAACTCTTTTAGGAACTGCACGGTGACGACACTCCGTCGTGTAGAGTTCTGCCAGTGGTTTCTACAACATCGACAACTTCAACGAAGGATCATGTTCAGCGACGAAGCGATATTTCGCCTCAGCAGTCGTGTCAATAGGCATAATGCACGCTAATGGGCCAATGAGAACCCCCACTGGATGGAGGAAGGATACGTGCAATTCGATCCACGAATTATGGTGTGGGCTGCGCTCTGGGGGATCGGTTAATTGGTCCGTACTTTTTCGACGGCATTGTAACCGGTGAAACATATCTGCATATGCTGCAAACATTTCGAATGCCCATACTGGACGACATTCCATTGGCAGAACGGGCGGCGATGTGGTTTCAGTAGGATGGTGCACCACCACATTTCGCAACCATCGTCCAGAGCTCTTTAGATGAAACATTCCAAGCAAGTGGATCGGAAGGCGAGGGCCCGTCAAATGGCCACCTAGGTCTCCAGACCTCCTCACGCCTCTTGACCTTTTCTTGTGTGTAGGGGGGGGGCATCTCAAGTCGGTAGTCTATGCTGAATTGCTGATCGACCCATAACCATGCGTTCTCTAAAGGATAAAATTACATCTGAGTGTGCCAAAATCAGTACCAATGTGTTAAGGAATGTTCAAACATCATGCATTCAACGCGTCAGAAAGTGTCTCCAAGTGGAAAGTTACCAATTCGAACATTTATTATAATTTAGTAAAATGTGCCTATGGTTCCTGACTTATGCTTATGCGCCACCCTATAATATATATATATATTATATATATATATATATATATTATATATATATATATATATATATATACACTGTATACGAGGGTGGGTTGAAAAGTAGTCTCCACTTGAATAATTTTGGATTGTGTAGAGGTAGCCAGATAAAACCGGTTTTGTGTTATACCTTAATATAGCCTACACTCATTCAGTGGTGTAGTCCGGGGGTAACGCAGGGTAACGGCGTTACCCCACTGGTTTTATTTTACTTTTAGCGTTACCCTACTGGTTTTATTTTACTTTTAGCGTATCAGGATGTTTTATATTTTTTGCTGTTTCTACTGAACATTTTTGTAATACATACTCTTTCTAACTATATTTCTCTCCTAACCCCTTCAATTTCAACGTGTTTTTGGGGAATGTACATAAAATGTAAAAACGCTGTAGAATTTTATAGAAACGTTATATAAGAAAAATTGTTGTTGCGTTACCCCACTGAAGAAATTACGACTACACCACTGCACTCATTCCACACGTTAGTTCAATATCAATTACAATGGAGAGGAGTAAAGACGTTCGCTTCAAGCAACGTGCCGTAATTGAATTTTTTACCATGGAAAGTGTTTCTTCCATAGACATCGGCGAATGCAAGCTGTGTACGGCAAACAGTGTGTTGATGTGAGTATCATTCGACGTTGGACGAGGCAGTGTAAAGGAGGAGCAGGGCAAGAAGATTTGCGAGACAAACCGCGAAGTGGAAGGCCTGTAACGGCATCCGACGAGTTTCATCGGAACTACGTTGACGAACTGATTCGTAGAAATCGTCGCATTAAACAAAATGAAATTGCTGCAATGCTCGATATCTCCAAAGTGCGAGTGGGACACATTATCAGTATTCTCAGTTACCAAAAGGTCTGTGCCAGATGGGTGCCTCACACGCTCACTGCCGAGATGAAAACTAAGAGACTACGCATTTGCCAAGAAAATCTGCAGCGCTTCGAAAATGAAGATGAATTTCTGCACAGCATTGTGACAGGATACGAGACGTGGGTCCACCATTATGACCCTGAAAATAAACGACAATTCATGGAACATCGGCACAAAAATTCGCCGCAACCACAAAAATTCAAAAATCGGCTGGAAAAGTGATGATGACTCTTTTTTTTGGGGGATATCAATGGTGTTCTCGAAGACTACGGAAAGAGGGACAACAATCAACTCCGCACGTTATATTGAAACTGAAGAGGTTGAAGAAACTGATCAGAAGGGTTCGTACCCACAAAAACGCAGTCATTGTTCATCATGACAACGTACGGCCTCACACCAGTGTTCAAACGCGAGAAGCAAATGAAGATCTGCAATTCACCGTTTTTCCGCATCCACCATATAGCCCCGATTTAGCACCATGCGATTTTCACCTCTTTCCTAAACTTAAAGAACATCTACGTCGAAATCGCTACGAGTCTGACGAAGAAGTTAAGGCCGCTGTGAAATTTTGGTTTCGTAGTCAAAGCTGCACGTTTTATCGGGATGAATTTCAAAAACTCATTTATCGTTGGCGTAAATGTATCGAGGTAGAGGGTGATTTTATAGAAAAGTAAATGTATCGTTTTGAAGAATCAACTCTAAGATACATATCTGCTTTTATTTCGATAAAATCCTTCAACCCCTTTTAAAATTTATTTGAGCGGAGGCATCACTTTTCAGCCCACCCTCGGGTGTATATATATATATATATATATATATACAGGGTGGGCCGTAAGTTTCCATACATAGGAAAATTAAACGTTTGTTTTTATGTTTCAGATACCCTAAGAATATGCGTTTGACGTAAGATCTTGTTTACTGATGAAGCAAATTTTACGTCAATGGAGAGGTTAATCGGCAAAACATACGTTATTGGAGTAATGCTAACCCTAACTGGCTGAGTCCGACGAAGATGCAAGGTGCCGGTAAAGTGATGGTGTGGGCCGGGATATGGGGTGACAGAATTATTGGACCAATTTTTGTCAGTGGAAATCTTAATGCCGAAAGGTATCTTAACATGTTGCAAGAAGAGATTTTCCCATCCCTGCTAAACGAGGAAGGTAACTTCCCAGTTTACTTCCAGCAAGATGGAGCTCCACCTCATTATGGTCTTCACGTGCGTCGGTATTTGGATCAGCAGCAGTTTCCGGATGCTTGGATTGGTCGGCGTGGTCCTGTGGAGTGGCCTCCCAGATCCCCAGATCTCCCCCCCTTGATTTCTATCTTTGGGGGCACTTGAAGGCCATGGTGTATCAGGAAAAGATACGAGACATAAATCATCTAAAGGAACGTATCACCAACGCCATTACAAGCATAACGTCAACTGTGCTAATGCGTGTTCATCAACAGTGGGGAACACGTATTGAAATGTGTTTTCAAAACAATGGCAACCATGTAGAGCATATTATATAAATAAAATGGTTGTCCATAAAAAAATGTTTATTTTTCCTATGTATGGAAACTTACGGCCCACCCTGTATATATATATATATATATATATATAGGGTGTCCCATAAGTCCGGCATCATAGGAGAAATTCATATTTTTCTATTTCTACAAAGCATAATTCATATTTTTCTCTTTCTACAGGCCATAATGTCTGTGAGCAAGGAAGAACGAATCCAGATAATCCTACTCATAGGAAATCGGAGTCAAAGAGAGGCCGCTGCTGAATTTAACAGACTGCATCCAGACCGCGAGCCAATAACAGAGTTGTGTTAGCAGACTTGTTGCAAAGTTTAAGGAAACAGGATCCATAGAAGATAAACTACGCAGTGGACCTTCAAGGAGGTCCACTGACGATGATACAGCGACTGCTATCCTGGCTCATTTTAACAGAAGTCCCAATAAGTTTCTTCGGCGATTGTCCGCCGAGACAGGAGTGTCGAAAAGTAGCATCCATCGCATTCTTCAGGCTCACAAATGGCATCCATATAAACTTCAGATCCTACAGAAATTAAGCGAAGATGATCCCGACCGGCGGATGGAATTTTGTGAATGGGCTACGGAACAATACATATTGAGCACGTTCTGTAAATAAAAGCTTTTGTTTTGCCTTTTTTTATTATTTTTCCTATGATGCCGGACTTATGGGGCACCCTGTATATATATATATAATATATATTAGTAATTTTCAGTTATAATACTAAACAAGCTTTTTATTTCTATTTAAATTTTAAATACATTCCATGATGGAGCTGTTTATAAGTGTTTATTTTGAATCATCTAAAAATAGATTCTCTAAAAAATATTAAATGTGACCTCATTTTGAACATTTTTCAGTTTTGTGTTGGTTTTGGGATATATAACTCCTTTTATGAGTTTTATGAATGCTTTATCCAATACAGTTAATAAACCCAGCACTTTCGCGTTCGCGACGGTTAACGGCCCGCATTATTGCGGTGAACGTATACAGGACCGTTTCACCCATTCGCCAACCTCCGGATCAAAAGAATATGTAAAAAAAAAAAAGAAAGAAAGAAACCAGCCTCAGAGATGTGTAAATCTATGTTAAGTCGCGAAGTGAAAGCTGTGTTAAAATATAAACATTGTGGCTGCTTTAGAAGCTGCGTAAAAAGGCATACAAAAAGTGCCAAGAGGCTTATTACACTATATATGAACAGTCATTGAAATTTCCGTTAACTACCGTGTCTATTAAGTTTATTGTTTTCCTGTTTATTGTTTTCCTTCCTCTTCTCTCATCTTCTCTCAACATTTTTGGCGTCTCCTTTTCTCGTGATCTTTCCTGGAAAGATCACATATACTCTCTTTCTAAAACAACTTCTAAGAGGCTAGGTGTGCTGTACCGCCTCCGCGGTTTCTTCACTCTCACTCAGTTGCTGTCTCTGTACAGGGGTCTTGTTCGCCCCTGTATGGAGTATGCTTCTCATGTGTGGGGTGGTTCAACCTACACAGCCGTACTTGACCGGGTGGAATTAAAGGCTTTTCGTCTCATCAATTCCCCGCCTCTTACTGATTGTCTTCAATCTCTCTCTTTTCGCCTCAATGTTGCCTCACTCCCTCTTTACTATCGCTATCGTAACGGATATTGCTCTTCTGAACTTTCTAACTGCATGCCTCCTCCTTTAAGGAAAGCACGCAGTACCAGACTTTCTACACTTTCTCATTCCTATTCTGTCCAACTATCTAATGCAAGGATTAATCGGTATTTTCAATCTTCCATCTACTCAACTGGTCAACTCTGGAACAATCTTCCTCAATCCATGTTTCCTCCTGTCTGTAATCTCCCATCTTTCAAACGTAGAGTGTCTCGGCATCTCGAAAATCCCAGACCTTGATTTTGGCTCTCTTCTTCTTCTATAGGAGGGGCGCTTTTGCGGGCATTTGCCCTTTGCCTCTCATTCCTGCATATATATATATACATACATACACACACACACACATATATATATATATATATATATATATATATATATATATATATATATTGTGTGTGTGTGAGTAAATACAGTTAAATAGAGCCCTAAAATATTAATTTATTCACCGGATTTTGGGGTGGGGGGGCATTTGGACTTGGCACTTCCGACATCTTTTATCATAATGTAGACTTGTAAAACAAGTGATTTCTCCATTATCTAACTTTTAAGTTTATCAGAACAAATACAAAATTTTTATTTATATTAATAAAAATAATATTACGTATACATATTTTTATTGAAGCTTATTTATTCTCTCATTAATTATACTTCATAACAGGGTGGTAAGGAACATTGTTTTTGCCTTTCTAATTTACGCTTCTTTTGCTTCATTTACGCATGGATAATTTTATAAATCTTGATTGTTGTCTGATAATTAGTGAATACTGTAAGTAGACACGTTTTCAAAATGGCCTTTTATTTTTTTTTAAATTACATCAAAAATTGAATAACTATTATTGTTATTTCTTCCTAAAATCACGAACTTTGTTAAAATATTTTTGGTTTGGAAAAACACGGGTTTTTTTTTTTTTTTTTTTTTTTTTTATATCAAATTTTTTTTTTCTTCTTTGGCAAAAAGATCGTTTTGTTTGTTTGTGTGTTTAAATTTCGTTATTTATTTCGTATTATTTTGTTCAGTTTTGCGCTCTATGTATACGTTATACACACTTCCTCCAAGCTCAGCATTCGCCCTACGTATCCCCAATAAATAGGGAGCTGAATGGGGCGCGTTTTCCCCTGTGGGAAGCCCTTGCGGGTGGATGTTGATGGACAGTCTTAGAGAGCATCAAACAGACTGAGTAGAGGAGGAGACGTGATTCGAATTGGGCTCAGAGGCTACTTAAACGTGGAAGACGAAAAAAGACTCACTCCCAACCGCCAGATGGCGCTGTAGTCAGTCTACGCCCGTTTGGTAAATGGTTTTATCCAAGTAAACATATATATATATAATTATATATATATATATATATACACATATATATATACACATATATATATACACACACAGAACGCTGCTCTATATAGCTGGACAATAAGTGATTCCTTTTAAATAAGACAAAGGCAGTGTGTGGAATGGTGAAAGGATTATTTCCGGGTTTTAACACAGCTCCATTTGCTCATTTTCACGGCCAATGACGATCGAGGATTAAATATACGTTGGACATAATGCCTTCACGCTACGAAGATTTCACTTATCGAATAAATACGATGTGAACCTCAAACAAATATACACTACATATATACAATATATGTGTATACGAAAGAGAGAGAGAGAGAGAGAGAGAGAGAGAGAGAGAGGAGAGAGAGAGAGAAGAGAGAGAGAGAGAGAGAGAGAGAGAGAGAGAGAGAGAGAGAGAGATGAATCCTCCCTCGATGACTCGGCTTTTAAGCAGTTTTATGTATTAATCTTAGCTATATATATATATATATATATAGTGGGTAGTATCGCAGCCATTGCTGACTACGAATCCATCGACCCCGGGTTCGATTCCTGGCGAAAGGAGATGGCGCGCGCTACCCAGCTGTTCATCCTTCCATACAATAAAAATTGGTTGGTAGATAAATGATCATGCTGATCGGGAGGCCGTGAGATCGAATCCGGGTAAGGACTTTGTAATTTCTGACAACTCGTGATGGGTCGTGGTTTGAATTTAATTTCACGTTAAGCTGTAGGTCCAAGATGCAGCAACAAACTTGACCTTAACTAAGGTTAACCAAGGTGTATATATATATATATATATATATATATATATATATATGTGTGTGTTCTCAACTTTCCAGTGCAACCTTTCCTTAGCGCTTGAATAGGCCATGGTGGACCGATAGCATGGCCACTTCAATCACTATATATATATATGATGAAAATAACCACGAAGAATGGTGCTCAAGCGCTTTCGTCTAATAACATCCTCAGGAACACTGAAATAAATACCAAGTTCAAGACTATATATAGGTCACAAAAAAAATTAAATAAAAATTGTAAGAGGAGCATATAAATTTATAAGGAAAAACTACCAGAGTTTTAGCACTTTGCCCCTCTTGTCTAAATCCATTTTGAATGAATTCAAAACAACAGGATCAAGCACAAAAAGGCCCTGGCTAATATTGAAATTATTTGTAAGTTGAATAATGGCAGACTCAAGAATATTTCTATTAACAATGTTGCTTGAGTGAAACAAAATTGAAGCATTATTCCGATCAATACAGTGGGATATAACTGACAAATGGACGAAAAGGGCACTGGACGACTGTCCCGTTCTAACGGAATATTGATGCTGTTTTACACGCGTGTGCAAATCCTTTCCCATCTGTCCAGTGTAAAAGGAATCACATTGTTTACAACCAATTTTATAGATAATGCCTGAAATATTGGTAGGACTATTTTTTACTATATTTTTCACAATATTGTCATATGAAAATACTACATTAATATTCAAAAGTTTAAGTACATTTAGCAATGCCTAAAAAGCCTGAGAAAAATGGAAGTACTAAAATATTCTTCGACAAAGTGCGAGTGTTATTATTCACACGATAGAAAGTTCGTTTTGCCTTGTTAAGACAAGATTCCAAAAAAGCAGGTGGGTAACACAAATCACTTCCAATACTGTTGATTTTTTCTAATTCTGCATCCATGTATTCCGGACTGGCGATCCTAGGAGCGCGGAGAAACATTGAAGAAAATATGGCTTTCTTGATGAGGGTGTTATGTCCGGAGTAAAAGTGTACGTAGGACAAATTGTTTGTTTTTTGCCGATAAATACTAAACTTAAAACCTAGGCTTTCCCTATGTATATTGTACACGCAAGTCCAAAAACGGGATTGAGTTGTTTTGTTCCACTTCTAAAGTTAACTTAATGGAGGGGACTTGATTATTTAACTGAAGGAGGAAGTCATCCAGGTCACGCTTCATGGGCCAAATACACAAAATATCGTCGACATACCGCAACCATGGGATGCCAACCCCCGGGATTCTCGGAATGTAAGTGATTTCGAAAAACTCCATATAAATATTGCAGAGGATAGGCGACAAGGGATTACCCATGGCCATCCCAAAAACCTGTTGATAATACTCGCTATTGAAAGTGAATTTACAGTCTTTGATGCAAAGTTTAATGAGTTCCAAAACAATATGTGCAGGTTAGGTGTAGGGTAATTTATGTAAGAGTCTAAAAGACAAGCTGTACAGGAAATTTAGGGTTCTGCCAGAACCTTTTTTATAATTCACGCAGAGTTGCTGTCCGTATATATTACTGCAGAAAGTACGAAAGAGAATGTCTTTAGCTTCACCTGTACAGAACCGAGTCTCTTATAAGGGGTTCCAGAAAACCTTACCCCCCCCCATTTGCAGCTTACATGTTTACTTATATATCGAAATAGTTTTTAGTGATTATAAAAATATATAAAATTCTTTATTTATTGCAGGTATTAAAATTACTCTAGCTGATAAAGTGATAATATAATGGCTTCTCAATTAATTGGTGATTCGGAGAGGCAACGTGTGATAGATCGCATACGAGCAATAACATTTCGGGAAGCTCGTCATGCTGGAGCCACCTTTATAACACGTTCATGGGTTGCCAAAAGGTTGTGAAGAAGTGAGGACTTCGTCAAAAGAAATTGGAATAAAACTTTGGATGAATGTGAAATGGATACAACCAAATCTGGGCGCCCAAATTTGCCACTCTCTCAGGAAACAAAGGACATCATTGAAAGCGGTACGCGTAAGCGGAAAAACAGCTGTGCTAAACTTTCTAGAGAGATCGAAGTGTTGAGAGGAAAGATCGTTAGTGGTGAGATCATTCGACTGTACCGTCATAGGGAAGGTTTAAAGCTTTGGCATGAACTTCCAAAGCCAAGAAAAACTCACTTAACATCGATGATAGAATGTGGTTTGCCCATTATCTTGAAGATTGGGATGTGGATGATTTCATGCATTTATGTGTGTCCGATGAATTTTTTGTTTACGTAACACGTCGGCCGAACTACCAAAATGATCGAGTGTGGGCCACAACACCAGATGAAATCGATGACAATGAACATTATCGCGAATTATTAAAAAGTCCAGACTGTGTTGGTGTGTTTGTTTTGTTCACTGCAAAGAAGCTCATGTGGGTGCTGAAGTAGGGCGGGTCGTACTCAGGTGACAACATGAATCTGAAGGAAATCCTACCATCAGGGGTGTCTAAATTATGTGTTTTTACATGGGGAATTCAAATATGAGCTTCTTTTTTGGATAGGATAACTCTAACCTACATCATTTTGTATTTCTAAATTGCCAATTTTACCCTTTTGAACCCCTTTATAATATATTAAAAGATATAAGGTAAATCATTTATATTGACAAGGCCAAATCAACTTTACATATATTTATTAATAGGTGAACTGCATGTATATCACTGGATATAATTACAAAGATCATTCTCCTGACATCTTGAACTTTGCCAGGTTGCACAAATTCTGCTTTGACTCAGACTTGGACATCAGCTTCCTGCTGGTCTCCTGAGCCCTGATCCCTCCATCCCTCTTTTCCTGTGAGAAGTACTTAGCAGAAGCCTCAGTCACCATTTTAACAACCCTCTCAATGCTTTGTGTGTGGCAAGGCCAGTGCGCACCTCCATGGGGGTGTTGGTGAAGTTTTTCACCTCTGAGGTGCTTAGAGAGCAGGTGAGAGGTGGCTCTGACACACCTTCTGACCAGCTGATCAAGTCACCGATGCTGGAAGCATCACAATTGATGTCAGGTGTCCTTCTGCTCCTAACAGAGGAGTCCCCCAGCTGAGTGTCCGGGTCCCCCTCTCCCCAGATGGCCAGGATTCTCTCCACCCCTTCAATCTCCTTCTGATCCTCAGAGCAGAGTAGTGTTTGGAGGATGACTTCAGTGGGCATACCAAGCAGATCTTCTCACAGTTGGTATCACAATATCCAGCACCTCCTTTCTCTGGGACTTGAGGCAGCCCAGCTGAAAGAGGATGTGCCTAGGCCCTTCGATCCAGGAGTGCTTGACCTTCACGTTGAACCAACATGGGTAATACACTCCAATGATGAATTCCACAATGAATTGCAGAATCTTCAGGTTCTTTCCTTTAAGTCCGTGCTTTGACACCCAGAGCCTGAGAAGTCTGTTCGCTGTGGTGAGCCAGCGGCTGTGGTTTACTGGTCCTATCTCTAACAGAGCCAGCCCTGCAGGAAGTACTCCATCCCTGACTGCACAGACAATTTTATAGCCATAGTATTGATCAGTTGAGAGATCTTGAATGACCTTGTCAGGAAGCTTGATCAGTGGAGGGCCAACAGAGATTCGGGTGAAGTTTGGATTGATATCAAAGTCTGTAGCAGAATCAAGGAGCTTTCCTATTGGCCCGGATAATTTTTTGTCTGACAGAGTAGGGCCATCAAGGTCAACAATGAGATGGCGCAGGGGAAGTTCAACAGTGTGCAGGTTGCACACCAACCAGACCAGCTTTCTCCCCAGGTGCAGCTCCAGCTTCCGCATTATTCCAGCTTTCACACCAGTGTTGACATTTGTTGAGTCTCCTCCAATGGCGAACAAGGTTGTTAATTAAATTTTGCTCAATGTATCACTATAATATGCGTAGAAATAGCTTTTTCTAAAATATAACAGAATAATACTCACATGTGAACAGTAACAAAAAAATATCAGTAGATAATCACTAAATCTATCCCCTCACTGCAAGCCGAGGTGGTAAAATAGCTTCAAAAATCATGAGTCACTTCAAATATTTCACAAAACGTTTTAGAATGTTCTGAAACGTTACATTCTAGCCTCTGAGAAAGGTGGCTCAGAAAATGGCCTTATGCGCGCCAGAAAACCGTCAAAATATTTCATATACCAAACTGTATGATAATTACAATTAAGTGGAATGGCACACCTTTTTATTTGAGTATTTAAATATTATTATTATTATATGAATTACATTATATGTGTTTATATGAATTAGTTAGAACAATGCTCTATGAGAGATAACGTGAGCAGCCATGATAGAAAACGTGAGAAGACATATTCTGGGGTAACTACAATAGTAAAATAATCAACAATTTAATAATAATCAACTGCAAAATGATGTAGGTTACGGTTATCAGAATTAAATATTTTCTTCAGAATTGTGTTCTATACACCAAAATATGTCATTTGAACACCCCTCTCCATTGATTTAAAAAAAATGCATAGTATGACGCCCTAGTGCTGAAGCCAAGTGGTCAGAGTTAGGATGGACAGTATTTTCGTGATATTAATCTATCCCAGCATGTCATTCCTTTTCTAAGAAACCCAAACAATGTTATGGATGTCGATCAGGTCACACTTCTGCACGATAAGGCCCCCTGCTTTAAGGCATTAGCCACTCAACAGTTGTTGCGGAACCATGAGATCGATTTCTTTAGAAATGAAGAATGGCCAGGAAATTCTCCTGACCTGAACGTCTGTGAACACATTGGATCAGTTATAAAGGACAAGGTTGAATGTCTCTTGTTTCAAGAACCTGCAGCAAATCGATTTTCGAAGGATACAATGACGCAACACATTGAAACTGTTTTAGCAAATTTGCGTAACGATTAAGATCTATTCACGTCACTTTTGGCAAGCTACCCAAAGCGAATTCAGGCTGTCTTGGAAGCCAATGGCCGGAACACCAAGTTTTAATTGTTTCTCATTAAATGCAGGATTAAATTCTCTTTTGTAAGGTATGTTTAGTTTTACTGTACCTCTAATGGTTTAGGCCATTGGCGGGGGGGGGGGGGGGGGGGCTAAGGTTTATTGGAGCCCCGTAGTCATAGTCGCTTTAGCACAAAGGCTTCGAGATTG
Source organism: Bathynomus jamesi (assembly GCA_023014485.1). Lineage (NCBI taxonomy): Eukaryota > Metazoa > Arthropoda > Malacostraca > Isopoda > Cirolanidae > Bathynomus > Bathynomus jamesi. The sequence goes on from JAJOZX010001264.1 coordinate 202,704, forward strand.
TTTTCTTATATCCGAGTCATCACTGAAGTTGCTGGTAATAGTTTGACCCAAATACTTAAACTCTTGTACTTCCTCAATTACTTCACCTTTCATTTTAAACCTAATATCAGCTGGCTGATGACAGCTTTTACGATGAAATTGCATAACCTTAGTTTTTGTAACATTAAAAAGAATATCATGTTTCTGCGAATACACTTCGCAGACTTTTAGTAACCGATCCAGACCTTTAACAGAGGGACTTATTAACACCATATCATTGGCATAAACTAAGTTATTTATCCTTGTGTTATATATACAACATCCCACTGTTGCCTCATTAAGTGAAACAATTAATCCGTCAATATACACATTAAATAGCGTAGGGGAAAGCAAGGAGCCTTGTCTCACCCCGCAAGAGGAGCCAAAACATTCGGCTAGTACATTGCCACACCTAATGGTAAAAGATTGGTGGGAATACCAAAATTTCAATAAATTTAATATGTACATGGGAACCTTCCTGTCTTCTAGTTTTTTAAATAAAATATTGTGGTTCACTCTATCATATGCCTTACTTATATCTAGGAAACAATATTTAGAAATTGTTTCTTTAAGTATATAGATACACAGGTCAGTTGAGTGGGACCTTTTAAAACCAAACTGATTAGGAGATGTCCATTGGTAATCATTTAATCGGAGCAACAAGAGTTTTTCTAGTAGTTTCGAGAAGCAGGAAGCGACAGCAATAGACCTGTAAATATTGCTGGACAGAATGTCTCCATACTTATTTTTGACCAGGGGCAAGATATATACACTCATGAACTCTGCAGGGATATAACTGTGAGCAAACAAGGCTGATAAAAGCAATGATATATGCAGACATACTACGTCATTGGCATATTTTAAGTGCTCATTCGATAGGTCATCTATCCCTGACGCAGAACCAGTCTTTAACTCTTTAATTAACCTCTTTACTTCAGGAACTGATATCAAAGTATTTTCCCTTGTCCCTCCCACAGGCGTTTCGCTGCAATTTATCTTAAGATTATCCCTACTCACACTGTTAAGAATGTTAGAGTAGTGGTTTTTTCACAGTTTTGCAATTTCATTCTCCCCGACACCCCATCAATTGTCGGAGGGAGGACACTTTTGACACCCGTTTGATTCTTAACAAATTTCCAAAATTTGTTATTATCGTTATTTATGTATTTATGTGAGCTTCACAGGCTTTTGATGCTCGAATAGACTCTTCTTCCTGTTTACATCGCCTTATGGCCGCCTTATACTGACCCCTACTTCTACACATATTCATGTATACTGGTCCTAATCTGGATCTACCATGAAAGCACCACAAATCGTAGGCGTCTTTCGATTCCCTCTTCAGGGGGCCAATAAAATCATAACATCCAGGAATAAGCTTAGTATGATAGTTGTAAGATTTAATCAGGGGGCTTCCTGCTTCTCTTAACAGGGATACTATCTTACCATAATACCTATCTATGAGTTTACAGTGGAGTCATTTGAGCAAGGATTACTACAGGCTGTAATATATATATATATATATATATATATTATATATATATATATATATATATATATATATATACTGTACAATATACACTGGTTTTTACATTCCTAAACTAAGTTTAGACCACTTCCCCATGATAACCATCATTCGTTGCTGGAGTGCGTATGCTGCGGTCGAACTCCATTAGAGCATTAACAAGATGCTCTGGTGGAATGGATCCAATAACCCTCTGATTCCTTGACAAAGTTCTGCCAGATCCCTGGGTTTGTTACGATATAGAAATGTTTTAACACACTTCCATAGATAAAAATCCAAAGGGGCTTAAGTCAGGTGATTGAGGTGGCCGTGCTATCGGTCCACCATGGCCTATTCAAGCACTGAGGAAAGGTTGCAGCTGGAAAGTTGCAAACAGCCACACCATAGTGGGGAGGCTGCCCATCTTGTTAAAAGATTACCTTCGTCATGTCAACTCCAAAATCCATTAGTTGGGGAAGAAAATGTCTGTAGCATGTTAAGATAGTTAAGTCACGGTACTATTGTTACTGGTACTATCTTCGAAGAAAATTGAGCGGAATATGCAGTCGCGTAACATAATACACTAAACGTTAATGTTTATCATATCCCGTTCATGTTGATGTGTTTGAGCAATAGATAGGCCTTTGTATTTTTATCATTGGAAGTATTTTAAAATGATTTTTATCGTGACAAACCCCGAAATCTGGCAGAACTCCATCAAAAATTCAGAGAGGTTATTGGATCCATTCCAGAAGAACATCTTCCTAATGTTATAATGAAGTTCTAGCGTCGAATACTCACTGTAGGGATGAATGATGGTCATCATGTGGATATGTTCTAAACTTTGACAGTTTGGAAATCTAACCAAATATTTTTTTCACCATTATTAACTTTTTCATACAACTAAAATAGGTACTTTGCTAATAGTGAAATGTTAAATGTAGAAACTACTGTTCTGTGTTAATGTGTATGTAAAGTGAATTTTACTACAGCCATTAATAAATTACGTATTAATAAGTACTTTATTATAGCCTATCATGGTATGGTTGGGATTTTGAGTATGACCTACTTTCCTGTCGGTGATTGCTCCTAACTATTAAGAATGTAGAAAAGGGTTGAAAATATTAGATATTCTCTCGGGCATGAAATTATGAAATTTTTTGTATTTTTCTTTGTTTTTATAACATTTAGCAAATATTTTCTTGGCTTTATATAATATAAACGAAGCTGAGAGCAGTTATTAAGCCAGTGTTGTAACCTGTACCGTAGGTCTAAGTTCAGTTAAAAGAAACTCTGTTTTATGTATTTAAACTATACATATACAATATTCTTTCGTTCTTAAGACATATAAAAAATATTTTTTTGAAACTATATATTTATTTTCTGCGTAAACCAATTTTTTTTTCGCATAGAGCAAGGGTTCCCAACGTTTATAGGGTGACGTACAGCTTTTTGCTAGCATTTTTTTTAGTTTCACCATTAAGTAAGGAAAGTGGTACCACCTAACCAGAATCGGAGGGAGAGGACGGTTGATGTTCAGTCTTGAATTTTTAGCCTTGTCTAGAAAGGTACGTTCATTTTAATGATATATTCATCGACATTTGTACTGAATCACAATCTTGATTTTGGCTTTGCACGTTATCGTTAAATAATTTGAAATCTACATGGATGATGGTAAATTGAATAACACGTAAAACCGTTGTTGGAAAAGTTGCCGGTTATTCATCTGCAAACAATATTACTTTTGAAAATATTATCATGAGAATAATTATTACTTAGCAAGCTGCATATTTTTAACCATCTTACGTACCACCTGCGTACCATTGGTTGGGAATCGCTGGCATAAAGCAAAGAAAATAAGTGGGTTCTTTTAATTTATTTTTTTGGCAACACTACAGAGGGTTGACAACAGTAAATTGACACCTTCGGTTTTTCTATAGTTTTTGATTTGGTAATAAAAGCCAATAAATAATAACAATTTATTGAATCAGTATATTTCAAATGGTGTTAAATGCAAAACGTCACTTTTTTTTACGTGGAGGTCGAAATGTGACAATAAAACCCACACTAATAGACGGAGTTTATTTCATTCGTTTTTCTGTATCCACCCGAAGAGGATGCCAGTGGGTATCGAAACTGTTGTGGAAATAAACTCCGTGTATTAGTGTGGGTTTCATTGTCACGTTTCAAATGGTGTTACTTTCCCCTTTGTATTATGTACAGCTGACACACGTTCCAGCATTCCATTAATGATTATTTTGACATTTGTTCTTGAGGACAATCATCGTGGTGTCTATTTACTTTTGTCAACCCTATCTATCTATCTATCTTTCTTTCTATATATATATATATATATATATATATATATATATATATATCATTACCTTATAGTGGCCGATGTTATCGACGATACACGGCAGCGCAACGTTCCTGCCAGCTGTCACATTCACATTTGGAATGCGTTCCAGAAATTTGGGTTCATCTCCAAGCACTAAAAAAATAAAAGGAAAATGTCAGTTTTACTCTTCCAGACGTCAAATGTCATTTACGTTTCTTACAAATAGATAAATTATAGTTAGTAATAAAGTGATACTGTAATTTTACAGTAAATTTTGCTATTAAAACGTGGAAGCAAATCTGTTGGTTTTTCAACATCCCCCAATTTATATACAGGTTTGGAAAAAAGTTCGTCTACAAACAAAATTTCTAAAGCAAAAATATTACTAATTGGAAATATATTATTTTTTTGTGATATTTCATTCTTTCTATTTTTGGGGTGGGGTCGGGTGACAATAATAAAATTATAAAAACAAAGGTCAGTTATGCCAATTGACCAAATTAGGGATTTTTTTTTTCTTTTTTTAGAAATTTTGTTTCTAGGCGGAACTTTTTTTCCGTAAACTTTACTTTTCAAAAGTTAAACGTTACGAAGGAAACTGAATCATTGTTAAAAGGTTAATTTTTTTTTCCATGTTTGGTGTTGCGTTTCGCGTTGTTACAATGAAGGTTGGAGGATGTTGTTTATGCTTGTAGAGATCGACCAGAAATTCCTTTCCTCGCCTTTCTCAAATATTATAGAATCAAAACAAAGGCTATAAAAATCAAACACGTGGGCATGAAACAGGTCCCACGGAGGGAACACCGTATTTGTGGTGTTTCCCGAAAAGCCCATCAGAGGACGTTACTAAGGCCTATAAAAATGCGGGTTCTTTCTCAGATCACTCTCGCTTGCCATTTTCTCGTTTTTGTCGTTGCGTCTCGCTCTCAGCGTCTTCGTCAGTAACACCACTTCGCCGGAGAGCGGCCCGCTGTTCCTTCAAGATTCCGGTCGAGCATACACGAAGTTTATCATTAAGTAAGGCCCTCTACAATTTCATCCTGCAAGAAGCAACATCACTGCTGCAGGAGTTTCCGCTGGCCCCCTTTTCAACAAGTCTCTACTGGCCCTCAACACTCATCCTCTCGCCGGTAAGGCCAGTCCTCCTTCAGATGCATCACCTTTGAAGCCCAGGTCCGTAAACCTTCTACTAGGCTACAAGACACAAGCCTACCTTTGCCTTCGTGTTAAGCAATTCCCGCGTAGCCTACATAGTGTAACCTCAGCCTAGCGAATAGGCTATACCCAAAAGTGTACGCAAACAACCGGCAAACTAACATTCATATTACGACTACAGTAGGCCTATTCAATTATTTTATCGTATTCAATTATCTTACCGTATTTGTATCCACTTGTTTATGCGCTCATTTATTTTATGTTTACTTGCCTAATCCACTTACTGTACCACATCGTACTTTCATTACCTCAGTTATTATAGGCCTAATTACTTATTATTGTGTGTTCACTGCCGCATATCTCAAGCCTACCTAAATTAGTGTTGCTTGTCATTATTGTGTTTACTTAACGCTTATACTGTGTAACCACTTCTTAGTGCTAATCATCAGTTATTTGCAAAATAGCACAATTACCGTATACAAAATTGTTAATCACTGTGAACAAATAATTCATTTATTTTTCTAATTAAACACGAAACAACAAAGTAATTTCTCTCTCCTTATTAACTATTGTTTGTTTGGGCTGTGCCGCCGCAAACGGGTGACCCCTAATTATTCATTTCAATTTAATTCATAAATTATAGTAAGCCTACTTTCTAGGCCACTACAAATTGGTGATAGTAGGCTACTATATGCTCATTACTTTCCACTCAAGGTCATTCCCATTGTCAGTCCCCGAGTGAGGCTGTACAAAATGGGAAATCCATATTTGAGAAAAGCGTTTCTTCATCTCGTGTCTGTATTACTAATAGGTCATTTCTCGTGTCTAACATTCAATTCTTTGTGCTATATTGGTATCATATCTTCAATAATGACGCTGTATTTGTTTCATATCTATAATAATAATAATAACAACTTTATATATATATATATATATAATAATATATATATTATATATATATATATACCGCGTGTCCCATTCGAAATGAAACAACTTTGAAACCTTATAATTTTTTATTGAATGATGCAAACAATGTAATATTCACACAGTAAATAGTCAATGTCATAAAGTTTCAGATGATATGTGAATTATAACATTTAGATACATTAGATACATTGTGCATAGCAGAATGTTTCCTTTTGTTAAGATCTTCACATGATATATGCTGAACAATTTGAAGCTTATATGGATAGAGCTGCAACCGCTTGCGCACGACTCTATGCACAGTTGAACGAGGAATCTGCAGTTCGACACTGGCACGACGGATGGACTTTCTCGGGCTACTACCAAAGGCGCCGCGTATTCGTTCAACATCTTCCGATCTTGTTCGCCCTCCAGAGTGTTCCTTTAAAACACTGCCAGTCTCCTCAAATTTCTTGGTCCATGCATATAGGTCTCTTCTGGTGGGTGGTTCCTCGTGAAAGGTTGTACGGAATCGCCGTTGCACCAGAGTAGGGGACTTCAACTCAGCCATCCATAACACACATTTCGCTTTTTCTTGTGGGGTAAACATAATTCAATCTGAAACAAACAAAAAAACATTATGACAAAAACTTATGCATATGGTGTAGTAACTGGCAAAGTTTCAACATTCTCACATTAATACTTTAAAAATTACAGAGTTTCAAAGGTGTTTCATTTCGAATGGGACACCCGATATATATATATATATATAATATATACATTCAACTGCAAAGAACACGCAGTATAAATAACGTAAAGAACGACGCTTGTATAGGAGATATTCCGCGCAAGACGAGAGAGAGAGAACGGAACAAATGAAAAAATGAGGTAACCACCTGGGAATCGAACCCGGGATCTTCCGATTGCCGGTCAGACGCGATACCATTACACCATGGACCTCACTCTTCCAAATGCCGTAATTCTTCTACATACTCGCAGAAACCAATGCCCCAAGGGGGCACCTCCCGCATGCCGTAACATTATATACATTCAACTGCAAAGAACACGCAGTATAAATAACGTAAAGAACGACGCTTGTATAGGAGATATTCCGCGCAAGACGAGAGAGAGAGAACGGAACAAATGAAAAAATGAGGTAACCACCTGGGAATCGAACCCGGGATCTTCCGATTGCCGGTCAGACGCGATACCATTACACCATGGACCTCACTCTTCCAAATGCCGTAATTCTTCTACATACTTGCAGAAACCAATGCCCCAAGGGGGCACCTCCCGCATGCCGTAACATTATATACATTCAACTGCAAAGAACACGCAGTATAAATAACGTAAAGAACGACGCTTGTATAGGAGATATTCCGCGCAAGACTGCAAACACGCAGTATAATTAACGTAAAGAACGACGTTTTGTATAGGAAGAATGGGGATGCTTCTTTTCGCCGTGGTAGTTTCGCCGCAGTTCTTTCGCCGCAGTTGTTTCGCCGCAGATTGAATTCGCTGTGAATTCATTCGACGCAGTGCTATTCGCCGCAGCCTAATTTTTCTATTTTTTCTAGATTTTAATTTAAAAGGCAAACATTAAAAATTCGTTAATCCCCTTTCTATTCATTGTGATTTTGAGCAAGCCGGATCACCTGAAGAGCAGGGCTCCCAGCCTTCTTTAGTTAGCTTTATAAGACTAACTAACGAAAATTATCACGACCTAACCTAACCATTCGTCAAGGGTGTACAGTAGACCTAACGATTGGTTAGGTTAAGTCGTGATATTTTCGTTAGTTAGCCTTATAAGGCTAACTAAAGAAGGCTGGGGACCCTGATCTTCAGGTGATCCCGAATTTCTAATAGCACAAACATGGATATCGCTCAACCATAGAAATGGCAGGTCGCATGGTTGTGACATATATATATATATATATATATATATATATATACTGTATATATATATATATATATATATATATATATATATATATATATATATACTGTATATATATATAATATATTTATATATATAATATATATATATATATATATATATATATATATATATATACTATATATTTTAATCAATGCCCAATACATTCTAAGGTCTCGGGTAAAGCTTAGTGGAAGTGAGAAAAAGATTTAACTTTTTTCTCACAGAGCATTATTCCATACACCCATATCAGGGTACAAGCAGCTCGCAGCAGCATTACCAAGCAATATCGAAACTCGTATTCCTTTCGAGCAATACAGTATATAATGTATACCGTCACATATGAGAAATTATGTTTAGAATAAAGTTAAATGGCCATCTTTAAGTTATTCTTATTTTTATTTAATTTAAAACTGAACTTGCATCGGAGCAAGGACATTAGAGTAGGAAAATCAAACCATTAACTTAATTAAAATTTTATGAATTTTAATTAGGAGTACTCTTTTAACAATTAAATTTTATATAATTTTTAATTGGAGTACATTTTTAACAAATAAATTTTGAGAATTTTTAATGTTTGCCTTTTAAATTAAAATCTAGAAAAATTAGGCTGCGGCGAATAGCACTGCGTCGAATGAATTCACGGCGAATTCAATCTGCGGCGAAACAACTGCGGCGAAACTACCACGGCGAAACAACCGCGGTGAAAAGAAGGCAACCCCATATTATATTATATATATATATATATATATATATATATATATATCATCCTAGTCTAGTATATGAATGTTAAAGAATGTGCTCTATAAGCACAGTACTTTAAGTTACATCTTGGATTGCACTTAATTAATAGACAGCGCAAACTATTCGCATAATAAAAAAAACCGACTTTTCTTGCCATTAGTGGCACTCAATGTAAGGGGTGGCACTCTTTTCAAATATGGGAAACCGTGCGCCTATCAGAGCTTCTATAAGCATAATCGTTAACGGGGTAAGAACAATATTTTGTACCCTTTATTTTTACACTTTTGAGCGTTCTTTCCTCACACTGTCTTCTTGACGCCCTCTTCCATTTCAGTTCGACCTCTCTTCCACCTATTTTCGTGTTCTTCTGAATATGCAATGCGTGTAAAGTTGATTGAGAAAGGCGGTATTAATCCATGATGTCCAATTAGCACCTTCATAAACCCTTAATTTGCTCTTCCATTGAAGTGTAACAGGGAAGTGACTTGAAGAAAATTAGAAGTTCGACTGTATGAGAACGTCATTTCACGAGTGTATTCACTTTCCCACAGACGGAGCAACACGTTTATTTATTTTACTGGAAAGATAGAATTTTTTTCCGAAAAGTATACAGTATATATAACTTAACGGACTGAATACTTTTACACATTAGCGTCGTTATTAACTATAGTATAATACATGGACTGTCATTCGTATTATTAACGGACAATTATTTGTAATACTAAAATCTTGTATCAAAGAATAATTTAATACAGATAAAAAATATGATTAATGTATTTTGCATACGTTACATTCTATTTTATTGTTGTTGTTTCACAAGTGAGTATAAAGAGTATCATCCTTCACTCAATGTCATTCCCACTTCATTTCGAGCCCAAAAGTGAGAAATCCATGAGTGAGAATCTCGAAGGAGGCAATTCTCAAATTGATCTATTTTCATTTCATTCTCATCCATGGCTTTCCTACTTTGGTCCAGGTTAGGTTAGGTTAGGTTAGGTTAGGTTAAGTTCAGTTCAGTTCAGTTCAGTTCAATTAGGTTAGGAAATATTAACCCTTTCTCATTTACCGACTTTACCGCGAATGCGAGTAGGGGGGGGGGTGACATTCTTGAAGGAATGAATGAATAATTTTTTTATTTAAAGGAATAAATACGATTTGCAATGTTGGGTTCTTGCAATAATTTTAACATAAAATAAATAATCGTAAAACTGAACTATTTATTTTTTATTTCATTTGGTCCTTAAGCTTTAAAAGGCTTTACTGGGCTCTCATATTAATTGAAGATGTGGTTAATAATATAAATAATGAATAAAGAGTATTAATTAATTTAAATTACGTAAATGAAGTAATAATTGAAAATTAAACAATGAATTTTAAATCATTGTGAAAATATTTATTTACATTTATAAATTTATTTATAAATGTAAATATTACAATTTATGTTATGTTAAAATAATATAATAATACTGTCAATTAGATTACCGTATTTATTTAACATAATATGGCCCTTAATATGTGATATATAAGTCGTGTTCAAATTATGTTTAATACGCAATCGAACCGGGTTGCCTTCTTTTCACCGCGGTTGTTTCGCCGTGGTAGTTTCGCCGCAGTTGTTTCGCCGCAGTTGTTTCGCCGCAGATTGAATTCGCCGTGAATTCATTCGACGCAGTGCTATTCGCCGCAGCCTAATTTTTCTATTTTTTCTAGATTTTAATTTAAAAGGCAAACATTAAAAATTCTCAAAATTTATTTGTTAAAAATGTACTCCAATTAAAAATTATATAAAATTTAATTGTTAAAAGAGTACTCCTAATTAAAATTCATAAAATTTTAATTAAGTTAATGGTTTGATTTTCCTACTCTAATGTCCTTGCTCCGATGCAAGTTCAGTTTTAAATTAAATAAAAATAAGAATAACTTAAAGATGGCCATTTAACTTTATTCTAAACATAATTTCTCATATGTGACGGTATACATTATATACTGTATTGCTCGAAAGGAATACGAGTTTCGATATTGCTTGGTAATGCTGCTGCGAGCTGCTTGTACCCTGATATGGGTGTATGGAATAATGCTCTGTGAGAAAAAAGTTAAATCTTTTTCTCACTTCCACTAAGCTTTACCCGAGACCTTAGAATGTATTGGGCATTGATTAAAATATAGTATATATATATATATATATATATATATATATATATATATATATATATATATATATTATATATATATATATATACAGTATATATATAATATATATATATATATATATATATATATATATACAGTATATATATATATATATATATAATATATATGTCACAACCATGCGACCTGCCATTTCTATGGTTGAGCGATATCCATGTTTGTGCTATTAGAAATTCGGGATCACCTGAAGATCAGGGTCCCCAGCCTTCTTTAGTTAGCCTTATAAGGCTAACTAACGAAAATATCACGACTTAACCTAACCAATCGTTAGGTCTACTGTACACCCTTGACGAATGGTTAGGTTAGGTCGTGATAATTTTCGTTAGTTAGTCTTATAAAGCTAACTAAAGAAGGCTGGGAGCCCTGCTCTTCAGGTGATCCGGCTTGCTCAAAATCACAATGAATAGAAAGGGGATTAACGAATTTTTAATGTTTGCCTTTTAAATTAAAATCTAGAAAAAATAGAAAAATTAGGCTGCGGCGAATAGCACTGCGTCGAATGAATTCACGGCGAATTCAATCTGCGGCGAAAGAACTGCGGCGAAACTACCACGGCGAAAAGAAGCATCCCCATATATATGGTGGTGCAAACGCACAAAGAAAAGGAAAAATTATTCCACGTCCTTTCGTGTATTCAATAGTACACCTCGTCAGGGAATGAAGGGAGAAGGCAAGATGACAAAAATATATGCCTATGTACATCAAAACAAAATGGTAAAAAGAGATTAGCAAAAGGTTAACAACTACTGTAACTGAAATTATTTTTAAAATGGATAAATGCACATTCTAGAATATTCCTTTCAATTATATCTTTATTTTTAACGAGAACTTTAGAACTCTCCCACTTAATACTGTCATTACAGCTATACATATGGTTAAATAATGCATTAGAATTATTTGCTGTTCTACACGCATATTTATGCTGTTTTACTCTAATATCTAAAGTTTCTCCTGTTTGACATATATAAACTGAGTTACATTGTATACATCCGATCGAATACACGCAGTCAACAGCATTTTCCGGGCTATTCTTTATTAGGCGAGATTTAACCAATTGCTTTGAGTAAGGTCGGAAGATATTTAAAATTTACATGGTAAGGTAGACTAAGGTTATGTTTGTGATGAAATTCATTTACAATTACACTATTATAATACCTTTTCTTAGCTTTATGATGGATGGTTATCATTTCTGGATCTAAAATTTCGGAGATGCATGAATCAATTTAAGTTTCAAGTTTTACGCAGCCTGCTAATAATAACTCTTATATTCATTTTTATTTTGACCATCATCTCTCGATAAAATCTCCTATTTTTTTCTCCTATGTTTCTCGGAGCATTAAGAGTTGTCAGTCCTGAATTTTCAGATTCTGAGTTATACAATATCATGAATATTGGTACTAAATTATGTTATCCTATTTCATTTCTAGATAACTGTCTTCGGAAAGCTAAGAATAAGTATTATAATAGTGCGACTGTAAATGAATTTGAAAGATTGGAGGTTATAGACAGGGGGAAAGATGGCTATATTTTTGTCATCTTGCCTTTTCCCTTCATTCCCTGACGAGATGTACTATTGAATACACGAGAGGCCTTGGAATAATTTTTTCCTTTTCCTTGTGGGTTTGCAAAATTCATTTATTTCACGTGTTTAAGTGTAAAACACCATTCTGAGTTCTATTCCATATATATATATATATATATATATATATATATATATATATATATAATATGTTAACCCTCCGTCTATGGCCTTGGGCGGTTCGAAGTTGACTGGGGTTCTGGTTAGGTGGCAGCAACGGATTTGTTCTCTGGAGTATCTGGTACCGTATAGGGAATCGCAGAAGTTTCTCTTGTACTACTACGATTTCTTCTTGTAGTGGATCGGAGGATTCTGTGGAGCTTACTAAATTCTCGAAGGTTCCCCGATTCTTCTTGTAACGTATCGGGAAATTATTTTTCTCTATTTAAGACTGAGTTCTCTGAAGAGAGCAAAGCTCGAAGGAGAAGACAAAAATATTCTCTTACTGTAGTTTACTGCTAAAATGTTACAGGTAATGCTCAACCTATAAGTTAGATCAGACAAATCAGAATAATAATTTGAAAAATTGTTTGACTATTTATACTGAATTTTTGGTGACATCATTATTATTTAATGTTGACCTGTTTTGTTTTTTATTATCAGTAGGCTGAATTATTTTGCAAAATATTTGAAGATAAGGTAAATATTTTAGCTATAGCAATGTCTAAACAGATAAGCAAGATATTTGAAGATGAAGCCATATTTTTATTTTAAACCGCATATTGACGGATCTGATGTTATCATGATCTGCCGAGTTAACTAAAAGTGGAACTCGAAATATGCATTTTATTATGAATTACAATTAAACATGCATATGAGCAAAAATTAAATGCCTAAAATTTAAAATTAAGTGTTAAGCAAGACATGACTTCATCTTTTACAACGAAGAGAGAATGTATAAAGAAAATGAGCATTACAGAATTTAACAAGATTACATTATGAAGCTAAATCTAAAAAAATGATTAAGTAAATTAAAAAGAAATAATTCATCAATTATTCAGCAAAAATAAAATAGAAAGAAAAATTTTTTATCCAAACTCGTGTCAGCGTTATGCGAATTTTGACTCTATATGTAAAAATTAATATAAGAATATAAATATATACAAATATAAGTATTATATGAATATAAAGAGTATATGAATATAAGAATCATACGAATATAAGAATCATACGAATATAAAAATCATATGAATATAAGACTTGTATGAATATAGGAATTATTCATTTTTATATATATATATATATATATATATATATATAATATATATATATATATATATATATATGGGCTGGCCATAAGTAGCGCCCAAAACTATTTACTAATTAACAGAAAGCCAATCAAATTTTTCCTTTCAATCTATATAATGTGGATTTATTTTGCAATATACATATTTACCTTCTTATCTTCAGATTTCAATTGATTTGGATTTATTTTACTATATTCATATTTACCTTCTTATCGAAGAACTGCGGGGTTCGGTCCACCATCTACCCCGAATAATGGTGGACTAACAGAACATTTATTATAGTTTTTTACAAAATCCGCATAGTTATATTGTATTGTGTTGCACTTATTTTAATTGTAATTTGGTAGGTAATAGATATTTTTGACGTTTTATTTTGGGCGCTACTTATGGCCAGCTATATATATATATATATATATATATATATATATATATATATATATTAGGGTGTCTCTTATTTTCGAAGTGTTGATTTTTTTAGGTTGCGCCCCCTCAACCAGTTCCATTGGTTGAAAAGCCATCACATTTAAAATGTTTTTTGGATTGAACAAATTTTAGAGGTCGCCCCCGCTTATTAAAGTTCAAAAATATAGCTATTATTTATGCAATTAATATTTGAAATTACCAGTTGTCAAGTATACTAAACATATGTTTTTAATTAATTAATCATCATATTTATGATGAATTCAATTAAATGAATATATTTATCCTCGCAGAGGCAGCTAAAAGCTTTGGTTTGGACGCTTCAGATTACAACATAAACCAACATTCTATCCATCGCCTTCGAAATAAGAACCGAGCTCGTCATGCTAAAGAACTTGAGCATTTCCATGGAGAATGTTCTATGACAGTCCACTGGGATGGCAAGATGATGGAGGACCTCACCTCGCACAAGCACATTGATCGTCTCCCAGTACTTGTGTTAGGACCTGGTGTTGAACAGCTGCTTGGTGTCCCCAAAATCCCAAACTCAACTGGAGAAGCACAAGCTGAAGCCGTCTTTAACTGCCTGAATGAATGGGGAATTACAGAGAGAGTAAAAGCAATTTGTTTCGATACAACAGCTTCAAACACGGGTCAATATAGTGGAGCCTGTGCTCTCATCGAAGCAAAATTGGGACATGATGTTTTGTACTTGCCTTGTAGACACCATGTTTTAGATTTATTGTTGGGAGCTGCATTTGAAGCAACATTGGGATCTACATCAACTGGTCCAGAGATATTGATCTTTAAGCGTTTTCGTGACAATTGGACTTCTGTTGATCAAAGCCAGTTCCAAACAGGTGAGACAGACACGATTACTAAAGAAGCAATTATCCAGTCTAAAACTGAACTAATTCAGTTGCTAGATCCAGGCACCTATGCTACGGGATGACTATCAAGAACTTTTGGATCTGTCCATCATCTTTCTTGGAGGTGTCCCCAATAAAGGCATCAAGTTTCGTGCACCAGGTGCCATGCATCGAGCTCGCTGGATGTCCAAAGCGCTCTATTCTATCAAGATGTGGCTTTTTCGAAACCAGTTCAAGATGACTAAGACTGAAGAACGAGGAATTCGAGATCTTTCCCTTTTTTCTGTTCTCATCTATATGAAGGCTTGGACAACATCCTCACTCCCTATTGAAACCCCATTTAATGACTGGCTCCTTATGAGGTCATTGATTAATTATCCTAACAAAAAGATTTCTGATGCAACTAAAAAAAAGCTCTCTAACCACTTATGGTACCTGTCTGAAGAAGCAGTTGGTCTTGCTTTCTTTGATGAGCGAATTACTACAGATGTAAACAAACGCATGGTAAAGGCATTAGAAGATGAGTCCACTGATAGACCACCCAAGCGTCCTCGGATTCCTGAATCGACCTTCTGCTCTGGTGAAGGACTACACCAACTTGTTACAAGAAATACTAGAGAATTCTTTACTAAGCTGAATTTGCCAGAAGGATTTCTGAACAAGGCACCCAGCACTTGGACATCCAACTGTGAATATTTAAGGGCCAGAGCTATTGTTGCAGCTCTATCTGTTGTAAATGACGGGGCAGAAGTGCAGTAGCTTAGTTCAAGAGCTGAATAAGAAATTGACAGTGGGGGAAGAGCAGCTCCAGTTCCTGCTCCAAATTGTTGCAAAACACCGCCAGAGTCACCCAGTTCCATCAAGAACTGTTCTTCTAAAAAAATAACCATCAATGAGGTCGCACCTTAAAATACACCATATTGTATAATCATTGTATATTAAATAAATGTATAAGGAAATAATGCTAATTAAAGTAATTAAAGTATGTAAATAGCACTGACATTTTGAATTTATCTCTATATAATAAACTAATGGTTTTTTTTGTAGCAATGCTTCATTGCTGATTGTATATAAAAAAAGAGCCAGGAAGATTTTGGATAGGAGAAAAAGGATTGGGATAAAGAAGGATTGAGGACCAAAGGATGGATTATAACAACATCAAGGATAGGTTAGAAAAGGTCAATGATAAATAAGAAGGCCTATACTTATAAAAACGAATCAAACTAAAAAAAGAAGGAAGGAATTATGTGTATAATGAGCACAATCATATGTCAGGAGCTATTATGCCATGGTCACCATTTTTATTAGCCGGGGCGACCCCTAAATATGAGCCAATTTGTGTCAAACTTTCAAGTTTTAGTTTTTATGCTAAATGGAACTATTTTAGGGGGCGCAGATAAAATAATTCAACATTTCAATTTTTGACTACCCAATAAGAGACACCCTAATATATATATATATATATATATATATATTATCTAGGTCTAGTATTTGAAAGTTAATATCTGCGAAAATATAATTTGTATAAAAATTTAAACTTAACTTAAAAATGTCATTTTTATGGCTTTGTAAATGAAAGTTAGGCATATTTTCGCTAAGTTAGGTTAGTTTAGATTATGCTTGGTTAGGTTACATTTGCATGATTATGTTAGGTTAGATCAAGTTTGATTAGGTTAGGTTAGATTATTTTGTTTCGTTCTCTTTCTTCGTGGAGGTGAGAGCATTTTTCGTTGAAAAATTTTGCATTCGGAAAATTGTTTTTGACGTGTTGAGGTTTTTGACTTTCTCTCAAAAGGTTTACAAGTTTTTCAAAAAGTCCGAGAACCGAAACCTTACCCATTTGGTCCACGAGACATAGCATCGACATTCTAAAACGGCTAAATTAACTTAACCTTACGTGACCTAATCTATGCTAACCTAATTTAACGTAACACTCAAAATAAACCCTCTAAATTTAGTACTTATAACTTCTTTTTGAGGGTGTGTTCTAAGAAGTTTTTCCTTCTTTTGAGTATAAAGCATCTTGTCAGATATAATAACTTTTTGTTGTAATAACTTTAATAATTTATTTTATATAACTTCTTTAGATGAAGAAATTTTCTTCAAAACTTCTTTTTTGAGTGATTTGAGACAATAGAGATAATATTTCTGTGTGTAGAAGGTTGCGCAAAGTCTTTGTTTTCTGCGTGAACAACTTCTTTTAACGCACAGCAGTAACGTGTCCATTTTATGTCACGGTGATCGAATGTCGTTAGCTCGCCAAGCAACCTACCTTTCTTACGTGCTGTAACTCAAACGATATAGTATTTAATTATGTTAAGTATATTCAAGTACAAAATAAATCGAACAAAAATTATAATAACATTCATATTTATTGTAACATTCTTTTACATTGATGTTGTCATGGTTACATTGTATTTGTGAATAACGTCACGGATCTGTCATGACGTCATAACATCGTGCGTCGTAATGTCTTTTGGGTTGGGTTCTCCCTTATCTTAAACCACTTTCCGCTCCTGTCGGGGAATTTAAAATTCAAAATTTAAAAAAAAAGAAAATCGGATGAAGGATACATCTTACAAACTTGAGATTTGAAGCCTTCATGACTGGCTTAAACTTTCAATTATAATCTTACTATTTCGTGTTTAGTTTCTTATCGACCTGAAGATGGCGGATCACCTGAAGATCCGTCACCCCAGCCGTTTTTAGTTAGCTTTATAAGGCTAACTAACGAAAATATCACGACCTAACCTAACCAATCGTCAAGGGCGTACAGTTGACCTAACGAGTGGTTAGGTTAGGTCGTGATATTTTCGTTAGTTAGCCTTATAAAGCTAACTAATAAAGGCTGGGGTGACGGATCTTCAGATGATCCAAGATGGCTATAACAGAGTTATCTAAAACACACGTATTTATTTTATTTTTTATACTTTGTATTTTTCAGTTAACTTTAATTAATAAGATTAAATAAGAAGTTACTACGTGAATTTCAGTCCCCAATTAAATAGTCTGATCTAATCGATCTTAACTTAAGCGAACAGGGGAAACAACCCTTCGGAATCCAATCCCTCAACCCCGCCCTCCTCCTAAACTTACTGAAGGAGTTACTGTCTCTTGTACTTCCCCCTCCTCACCCCGTCCTGCCTTCATTTTCGACGATTTTTCATTCTTCTCGAGCGCGTTTGTTGCTCCGCGAATGTTTTATTCAAGCGAATGTCTTCGACTCGTCTCCCTGCTGACTCCTTTCAGATAAAGCACTGGTTGGTTGGTTGGTGTATATGTACATAATAGATGTTCATTTTGGATGTACTACTATACTACTACTACTGCTAGTACTATCACAATAATAATAATAGTAGAAACTTTATAACTACAAAAATGTCTACTTTAATAGCATTGTCATTTTTACCCTCTAACTCAGTCTACGCTATTTTTTATTATTATGCACAAACTAGAAGGACAAAATTCTGGAAAAGTACGTACAGTATATGCAATTTATTGCGAATGAGATGCACCCCTAATTTAAGTCCCCTCTTTTCCTGAACAAAAAATAAATTTAAAAAAAAAGCGAAAATGCTATACTCATTATTTCATACTAATTATCTTATCATAGCTGTTATTATTATCATTATCATTATTATTATTATTATTATTTATTATTATTATTGGAAGAGTTTGAAGATTATTAATTTTTTTTTATCCTGCGTAAGAGGTATTTTCCCTTCTTCCGCTCAATTTCCGGTCATAGGAAGTAATTCCGGAAATATGCGATTATTCTCGCTAAACATCTTGAAATGAAGAGCAAATAGCCTAAAATAGCCCAAATAGGGTAGCCTGAATATGATAAACAAAATATTCCACGCTAAAAATGGTCTGTTTACCGTTTCAGAGGAAAAAAGTTCGCCAAGAAACATCATTTCTAAAAGCAGAAAAGATTACTAATTGGTAATATTGTGGTTTTTTTTTATTAATTTTATTCTTTTTTGATGAGTAATAAATGTTCACTAACAAAAAACAACCAACACAAATTAGTAAATTTTATATTAATTTAAAGAAAAAAATGGTTCCTATGCGAATTTCTTTCCGAAACTGTACGTTCATGGTATCAAATAACAACAGTTCGGAAGTGTTTTATTAATTTTTCCTTCTCTAAACTGTACAAAAAATGTAGACTTTTGAATCTCAAATACAAATCATAATTGGCTTTGATTCTCTAACAAGATTCTTCTGGAGCAGAAGACAAAGGTAATAAGAATAATACTGAATTAGGTTTATAAAAATTACTTGAAATAATAATTTTTTTTTTTTTTATTAACTGTAAAACCAAGTGAAAGAATGCTGTTTTGTTATTACTGTTCTTTCCACTCTTTAGTGATTTCTAAAAATATAATTTATCATCTCTTCAAAGCCTCGCGAAGCTTCGTTCCATATTCCTACATTATTTCAATTCTATGAAAATTGTACAAAATTATTTGATTTAATTTATTATAAATTATTGCGTATATATTTTTCGGTACTATATATATATATATATATATATATATATATATATATTATATATATATATAATTAAACGTACATGCGTATATTTATTTTAATTCAGTAATTAGTACAAATTTTTCCATTTCACTCAAACGGGTGTCATAAATGTATTGAGTAATGCATTTGTTATACAGTTTCATTAACGATTTTAACCCTGTAAATCTTTTTAAAATGACGCAATTTACTGTGATGAGAGAGAGAGAGAGAGAGAGAGAGAGAGAGAGAGAGAGAGAGAGAGAGAGAGAGAGAGAGAGAGAGAGAGAGAGAGAGAGAGAGAGAGAGAGAGAGAGAGAGAGAGAGAGATTTCTTTAAATTTTTCCTTTCTGTATTCTCATTTCTATTTAGAAGTAAAAAAAATTAGATTAGAAGTGTAAACTTATTTGTAGAGCATCGATTCTTCTCTGTTTACGTAATTGGTTAATATCCTTCGTTTCCATGGTAACCACTTTTAGTTTACATTTGGTATAATTTCATAATTATTGTGGGCCGATTTTTTTCGTGTTTGTGGACTTATTTACCTTCATTATTTTGTTAAAATTCTAAAAGTTTATTGAACAAAGTTTTTGTTAAAAGTGAAAGCGCGAGTAATATATATTTTTTGAGAATGGCGTAAAGGTAAGGTTTCAGTGTCAAACACCACTTCACATGGATCAGCGAAGTTAAGCGACATTGGCTCTGGGTAGTAGTTAGATGGGAGACCGTCCTCCGCGTCCAAATGATGTAGGGACCCGTGGTTCGGATCCCACTTCATGTTGTAGGTTCCCTCACTCGTATGACCTTAAATTTTACAATACAATACAAGGAAAGAAATAATGATGATGAATTTGACTGCTCATTCGATTGTAACTAGAGATGTACCGACTACGAATTATTATGGCCGACTGCGGACTGCCGACTAGTCGCCTTTCAAAAGTCGGCCGACTATACAAGAACTCATTCTCACTTAGGTTTGCAGACAAAAGAATTTTAAGTTCATGGTTGCTACACGCTTATTAATTTCTATTTAAATATATCTGTAATGCGCATGCAATTTAAAGCTCTCGATACATTTCATATAAATTGAATGCATGCCTCAATGGCAACATCAGTCATTTCGCCATAATAGAATATTATTTATGTGTAAATTATTTTAAAAGGAAACTTAATAAAATTGTTTAGGTTTTGTACTTAATGATAATGATAATAATAATAATAAATTAGATACTTAGCAAACATTTAGCAACTAAGCCGACTAGTCGGCCAATAATAACCGACGATGAATAGTCGGCTGAATAGGCCGACTGTGCCGACTACCGACTATTTACCGACTAGTCGGTACATCTCTAATTGTAACTCAAGGCATTTGTTGCTTCCACTGGTGATGAACCACGTATGGAAGCCTCGTTAGCACGATATATATATATATATTATAGTAATAATAATAATAATAATAAAAATAATAATTAATACAAACATTGAAAATCCAGATGATATAGAATCTCTATAAACACATGAACAGAATCTACAATTGATCTGAAGGCAATAATGTGGAATTTGACACTGCAAAATTTCAACTATTAAGGTACGAAAGAAGAGAAGTAAAATCTATGGAATACTATACCCCAAATGGACAGGAAATTCATAGAAACTCTAAGACAAAACGCAAAATTTGAAACACAAAATAAGATAGCAGCAGACAAAACAAAAAGAATAACTGGACAAATACTGAGAACGTTTAAAAGAAGGGACAGGAGTATAATCACTTCTCTGTTGAAAACATTGATCATATGCTGGGCTGCTGGTGGGGAGTGGTTCGGATTCCACGTTAAACTGTAGGTCTAAGGTGGAGTGACAAGCTTGACCTTCGTCAGAAAGAACAGTTCGGGCGGAAGAAAAACAAAGTTAACCAAGGTATACACCCAAGTTGGAGTATTGCTCATTCTTAATGTTCCCATATAAAAGAAGACATTAGTCAATTAGGAAGGATTCAGAGAAACTTTACAACGAACATCAATGGATGCAAAGAACTAAATTACTGGGAAAGGTTATCTCACTTAAATTTATATTCGCTAGAAAGAAAAGAAGAGAGGTACACCATTAGTTACGCTTGGAAAATAATGGAGGAACGAGTCCCTAATCTCAATTTGAACTCTGTAACAACTCGAACAACAGTGAAAAGTAGGAAATGATAAATGTGCCGCGTTCCTCAACGCTGAAGGAAAATAGCTTTGTTTTGAGAGGGCCAAGACTGTTTAACCAGCTGCCCAAGGAAATACGAAACACTACTGGTGTAGCGGTAGAAATCTTCATAAGAAGACTAGACGATTGGCTCAGAGTAATTCCAGATGGGCCGGGAGTACATGGCTATGTGAAGTGGAGAGTACAAGAAACCAACCCTCTACACCAGGCAAACACAAGAGAAGCAGCAACAAGCATATTATATATATATATATATATATATATATATATATATATATATATATATAATATGTGTGTGTGTGTGTGTGTCAAAAAATCCTAATCATTGATCCTGTAGACCTTCTCTTTGCAGAAACGAGAGGAACAACTAGTTCCACTCTGAAATTTAATCGGATATCGGATACTGACATGATAGAAAATAATGTGGCTTTCAATAGGTATTGTTACTCTGAATAACTCATTATGAATATTAACGTATAAGTACGCTAATTATAACTTTTTTGTTATATTTAATAACAATAGAGTTTTTAACTTTTAACATGTTAAATAGAGAGATTGAAATTATAATTTGACACTCGTAATTAGTATTGAATTTTATTGTCTATAATTTTATAATTTTATAATTTAACATAATTTAATTCTTAAATTGTTGAATAGAATGTTAACTTCAACGCAGGAATTTTGAGAAGGGTTGAGTTTTAAATGCGTGTATATGAAACGTTACCAATTTGTACCATTCGTCTATAAAGGGTTAAATGTTTAATACCATAAATGTCAGTATATTTTTTTTAATATATTGAGTATACAGTTCAGCGACGTTTGGTCTGTTTGGTAGTTGTATGGGTAACCCCCCCCCCCCAATCTCCTCTGCTTTCAGGTGATGTAGCGACTCGTGGTTCGGATACCTCATAAAGCTGTAGGTCCACTTCTTCACATGACCTTTGCCGTTACGAATGAATTTTAAACAACATCCCCAAATTATATTATTATATTTTACTAAATCTAACCTTAATTTAGACTTTAGATTTTATTTAAGGTAAAATACAAAAGTATAAATTTCGCAACAATAGTCTTCAAGCCGAAATAACAATGCTTCAGAAGGACCAGACACTGGCACAGTGCTCAAGTCAGACTAATGCGACCCATCCCGCTAACCCTTGGATTATCATTATTAACCAGTACCATCGGGTTCGAACCCCCGACTCGAGTATATTCATTTCGCTTCCGGGGAAACTGAGCTACAGGCGTTGGTTTTAAACCATAATATATATATAGGGTTGACAGACGCAAATAGACACCTTTGACTTTTTTTATAGTTTTTGATTTGATAATAAAAGTCAATAAATGATAACAGATATAT
Organism: Bathynomus jamesi; assembly: GCA_023014485.1. NCBI lineage: Eukaryota > Metazoa > Arthropoda > Malacostraca > Isopoda > Cirolanidae > Bathynomus > Bathynomus jamesi. Next base: position 225,702 of record JAJOZX010001264.1, read on the forward strand.
TGAATCAATATATTTAGTTAGAATCGTATCACTTTCCCCTTTGCATTGTGTAAAGTTGACACACGTTCTCGTATTCCATTCATGAGCTTTACCATTTGTGCTTGAGGACAAATCATCGTGGTGTCTATTTACTTTTGTCAACCCTCTGTAAATTGGCGAACTCCTGACACTGCGAGAAAGGCGCAAAGAAATCAGTATTTTACAGTGAAATTATGACCAATTTTTAAAGCATTTTTTTTGTTTTTTTTTAATTATGAATATTAGGAATGGCTTTTAAGTTCTTTGCTAATGAAGTGCAGAATCTCTTAGTAATGTAGTAAAGAAGAGGAAACATTTTGGTTTCTTAGTTAGTGTTCTCGGAAGAGGTAAACGAAATTGAGGTGGGTTTCTTGTGTCGTCCAAATGACTCTCGAGTTATTACCAGGGTTGTGGAGTCGGTCCAAAATTTTCCGACTCCGACTCCGACTCCACACATTGTCAAAAATTCGACTCCGACTCCGACTCCACACATTGTAAAAAATCTAAAAATCCGACTCCGACTCCTCACATTTTAAATATACGACTCCGACTCCTCTAGTGTTTCACTCTATAATTATCATAATAATAAGACATTTCATCACCACCACACTAAGTGTGAAATTTTATATTTTATATTTTATATTTAAATAAATATTAATTGTATATTCTGAAAATGTAAAAAAAAAATATTAAAAAAACTTAATCTAGGGGCTATCAATGAATAAGGTTTATTGACCAAAAAAACTAAATAACCTAAATGTTAGTATTTAGGATTTAGAAATTAAGGGTGACACAGGACAGAAATTGGAGTCGGAGTCGGAAGTTTTTTACCGACTCCGACTCCGACTCCGACTCCGCCCTGAAACGTGCGACTCCACGACTCCGACTCCACGACTCCGACTCCACAACCCTGGTTATTACAGAATTCAGGTCGTGAAGAAAGGAATGCTTACCGCTAAAATATTTATATCAGAATATGCCTATCGTCTTATATACAGGGTGGCGCAAAAGTCGCGCATCATAGAAATTTTCAGTGTTGTTTTTTTTTTTCCTTTTAGGTAGGGGATGGCTGCGAAATTAAGAATAGACGAGAGGGTGAGTTTGGTTTTAATGTATGAAATACCAGGTACAACAAATCGATGGATCGGTACAGAATTTAAATTATAATCAACGCTGACAATTCCTATGATGCGCAACTTTTGCGCCACCGTATATATATATATGTGTGTGTGTGTGTGTGAAATACGCGGAATTCTGAGATTCCTTTATAAAACTCAGCTGTTTTGTTGGAAGTGGAAATCATTGCTCTGACAACGAAATTAGTTACAGCGATGATTCATCCTACGCCAAGATATGTTGTTGAAGAATAGAGAACCCTAGTTAGCGTGTACAGTCGGTTAACAAAGTCTTGATACACTGGCCTTGAAGATCGAAATAGGGTCACCAGTATCCCGACTTTGATTAACCCATAGAGACAACGTTTTGGATAAGGCGAAAATAATGACAGCTACTTTTTAAAGTTTTTCACCTACTTCATTAGTGTAGAACGGAACCGTAAGGCCGGCCGCACGCAGGATCGTCTTGCGACTCACGACTCACTCACGACTTGGGTTGTGATGACTCGAGTTACGTGCGATTTTACATTGACAGAATGGAAGTCCCGAACACTGCAGCGTGTAATATATATTACTATATATTGTAATATATATTACTATATATTACTCTCTCGTATAGTAAACCTATACGAGAGAGTAATATATAATCAAATAATAACATTCATATTCAAATACGAAATCATACAAAAACAACAGTTTGGCTTTTTAAGTAAATACACGACTAATGACGCAATAACCGCAATATTAGAGAAACTTTATAGCAATCTTAATGACAAAAAAATTCAATAATCATCCTACTTGATCTAGCTAAGGCCTTTCATACAGTACCTCATAGCATACTCTTAAAAAAAATTGAAAACTACGGCTTCAGGGGACTACTACCCTTAAGATGGTTCAACTCGTACTTGGCTAACAGGACACAATTTATAGCACACGATTCTCTTACTTCACAGACAAGACGCATCTCCCACACGGGGTACCCCGAGGGAGCATTTTGACACCTATCCCGTTCCTCGTTTATATAAACGACTTTCACAGGTCACTAAATAACTCTTCCTTTTACCAGTATGCAGATGATACTTCACTCATAACCTCCACATAAAGACTCGCTGCCACTCCAAACAGTCACCAACATGAACTATATAGTGCATATATATTATATATATATATATATAATATATATATATATATATATATATATATATAACTTAATGCCAACAAATTATCCTTAAATATTAAAGGAGAAAGTTTATATTGTCATCACAAAAAAGAAATCGTTGCCCCCCCTTTAAACCTACACAAATTCGATTCCTGTTCAGCGACTGCATTCGGCCAAATTTCTGGGAATTACCATCGATTGAAGCCTCTCATTGAGAGCACACTGAAAATTTGTATATAGCAAAACAAAAGATAATAATAACGTAAAATAAAACCAAATATGCGCAAGGTCAAGGCCGAGAAGGTTGTTAAGATACTCAATTAGCAATGTAATTAATATTTCGATATTTAATTATATAATTATTTAACATTTAATTATATTTCAGCGTCTAATAAACCAATAAATATAAGGCCTAGATTCCAACAGATAATTTATATGTACTTTTCTCTCTTTGCCTCTATATCTTTAAAGCTAGTGTACATAACGTCGTAACTCTCTGCATTATCTAATAAGATTTACCATACAACTCCATTCAACCAATAAAACATAAAATTTGTTAATGGCAGTGCTATGCAATCTAAGTATATAAAGGCATTACAGTCCCATTTATATAAATGTATAATGGGCATGGGTGTATGCGTCTATATATATATATATATATATATATATATATATATTAATTTTCATTTTATTTTTATATACATCGAAATTTAACCATAAAAGGCAGTGTTAAAACCCGGGCAGATTTCCAGTATAAATTTGTATTTTTATAATTCATTTGATCTTGTGCTAAAAATCGATATTTTTTCCTTACAAATCTGTATGCCTCTCTGATAATCCTTTAAATTTAAATTTTTATTTTTACTTCTCCGTTTATTGCATATATGTATATATATATATATATATAGGACTATAGGTATATATATATATATATATATATATTATTTTTTTTTTTCCTTTTTGTAACCTATATATAGGCTGTAACCCTTGTATGTACTTCAGTGTTCCTGAGGATGTCATTAGACGAAAGCGCTTGAGCACCATTTTGTGTTTCCTTTCCTTCGTGGTTTTATTCATTATATATATATATATATGTGTGTGTGTGTATGTATGTATGTGTATGTATGTATATTATATATATATATATATATATATATATATATATATATATATATACAGGGCGTCCCAAAAAAATGTATACACACTTTAAATAATTATAAAGGCAGTGTTTATTAAAATACATTTCATTTTCAAAATGTAATAGAATCTACAGACATTATTTAATTGTTTTGTCAACGCCTGTTTTCAAACTGACGTCCGTTCTGGTCCAGGCACTGCTGATAACGCGAAGCAATGGAATCGCAAACATCACGAAACATTTCGTTTGGTATTTGTGTGCATTCTCGTTCAATGGCTGCTCTCAATTCAGCGACTGTTGCAGGTATTATAGCGTAGACTTTGTCTTTTAAGTATCCCCATAAAAAAGTCTAGTGGTGTGAGGTCTGGTGAACGCGGAGGGTATTCTACGAAACCCCTTCGTCCAATCCACATCCACATCGTGCCAAGTACCACTCGCAATACTCCACTCTTCGGTCCGGATCATCTTCATTAATAGCATGGACTAATCTTGGAATGTAACTTTTCCATTGACAGCGCTTCAAAATGCGTTGGACAGACGATTCTGAAATTCCTACCTCACGACTCGCTTGCCGCACAGATTTTCTTGGACTTTGGTGATACGTTTCCAGTACTCTTTCTTGCTTTGTGGGGCTTGTCGATGTCCGTGGTCTTCCGGAACGCTTCTTGTGGACATTCTGAACAGTTCCATCGGCTTCAAACTTATCTCTAATTCGAGTGATAGTAAGTCGCGTTGGTGGATCTGTTTGAAACTCCCTCCTAAACTGTCTTTGCACTTCAACTGCGTTTTCATACTTCCAGTAGCATTTTAGAATGAATTTCCTTTGTTCAAGCTTAGTCTGACTGCCATTATTAATTCTAATGGGTTTAACTTGGAAAGAAAGAAACATCAATTGAGCTATCAGCTGTTAAAGTGTGTATACATTTTTTTGGGACGCCCTGTATATATATATGCAAAGAACCACAGGGAAAAGGAAACACGAAGTCCGAGCGCTTTCGTGATATATTCACATTTTCAGGGACAAGAAAGAAGTTCTATTTCTTTCTTGTCCCTGAAGATGTGAATATATCACGAAAGTGCTCGGACTTCGTGTTTCCTTTTCCCTTCCCCTGTGGTTCTTTGCTTATTAAAAAAAGATCACGTGTTGCTTTGTGATTGCTTTGCATATATATATATATATATATATATTAGGGATGCAACGGGTAGCGCTTTTACCGGGTAATCGGGTACGGGTACCCGAAGTGTAATATCCGATCGGGTACAGGTACTCGATCGGGTATTGAAGACGTTCCAAAATTTGTTGCTTTAGTACCGCGACTTATTAACTGTGTGCAGTTCAAGCACTTGGCTTTACTATTATCTAATTTATCAATGACAAAATAGTCCCAAACCATACTACGATTTGCCATTTTGAATGTTTTGTTAAAAAATATTATGCAAAAAATATATCAAGAAAACCTGCAAAACAATAAAATTAAAATTAAATTAGAATTTGGTTTTTACTACCTGTACCCGATTTTTTAACAGTTATCCGATCAGGTCGGGTATCATCGAGTAGTACATTACCCGATCGGGTCGGGTACCCGTGACATACCTAATATATATATATATATATATATATATATATATATATATATATATATATATATATATACGTGTGTGTCTGTCATGTATATATGTATGCTTCCTGCGGCAATTGATGTTCACCATTAACACGTATAAATACAATAATAAATTGTAATATTGATATTATTATTGTTTTTTGTAGTTGTTGTTACTATTGTTTTATATTGTCTGTTCTATTAGGCTACATGTGCTTATAAATACATTAACTCTCGCAGTGTCGTATATATATACACACACATTTTAACTGCAAACAACACACAGTATAATTAATGTAAAGAACGACGCTTGTGTAGAAGAACGTTCCGCACAACATGAGGGAGAACGAACAAATGAAAAATGAGGTAACCACCCGGGAATTGAACCCGGGATCTTCCGATTGCCGGTCAGATATGCTATCCACTACACCATGGGCCTCGATTAATCAGAAGTCGTAATTCTCCTACCTACGAGCAGAAACCAATGCCCTGAGGGGGCACCTTCGCATGCCGCTCGTATGTAGGAGAATTACGACTTCTGATTAATCGAGGCCCATGGTGTAGTGGATAGCATATCTGACCGGCAATCGGAAGATCCCGGGTTCGATTCCCGGGTGGTTACCTCATTTTTCATTTGTTCGTTCTCCCTCCTTATGTTGTGCGGAACGTTCTTCTACACAAGCGTCGTTCTTTACATATATATATATATATATATATAAAATGTGTTATTATATGTTACTTTCTGCATACCTTCTGTATTATTTATATACAGTATGTAGCAAAGAACAGTAAAATATTATTTATTATTATTATTGTTTTATATTGTTTATTATATAACGCTACGTATGCTTAGCAATGCTTTAATTGTCACACTATCATATACTGTGTGTGTGTGTGTGTGTGTGTGTGTGTGTGTGGTGTGTGTGTGTGTGTGTGTGTGTGTTTTACTTTCTATATACCTTTTGTGTGCCTTTTTTATGTAGTAAAGAACAATAAATTATTATTATTATTATTATTATTATAATAATAATAGAGCTGTATCAGTCTACGCAGGAAACATATTATTTCATATAATAATACAAACTAATAAAGACCTTGTCTACAAGAGCTCATCTAACTTGCCGGATAAAAGTCGATATAATAATAATAATAATAATAATAATAATAAATAACAACAATAAATGACGATATTGATATAGAATAGGCTTATGTTGGGCTCTGTTTTTAGGAGCTGAAAATAGTTTCCCAATGGATCAAACGAATAGTTTGAAGGAGGGAAGGTTTTTATCCTATTAAGAGAGACCTGAAGAGATGGATAGAAGGATCTGTATCTACAATTATTTCTTATCAATCTCTTATCTTCCTGCTTCTCCGCTTCTAGAACGTCTCTTATTGTATAAGTTGCGTAACTTCGGTTGTGGTAAACTTTAAGAATTACTTTGGAGCTCTGATGCTAATGCGATATATCATCTTACAGAATCTTTGTGGTTTCAGATGATACGAAATTGTATTTATCGGTCATTATTATTAAGTTATATATTCAATGTAATATAATACGAGAATAGGACTATCAGGAAATAGAAAACTAAAGAGAACTGTCAATAGATACGTTTATCAAGAAATCTTAGAATACTCCATGCGGAGTCTGCAAAAACTGTATGGATACGAACCATTTATTTTTCAACGTGACCTGGCTCCAGCTCATGCATCTCGGGCAACATCTGCTGGGTTTGATGCGCATGAAATTGAAGTACTACCATGGCCACCTAATTCTCACGATCTTAATCCGATAGAAAATTTTTGGAATGTTGTTAAACAGAAGGTCCAAAACGTAAACCAGGAACACTTAGTGAACTGAAGAGGTGTTTGATGACAACCTGGCAATCTACAACTACAGAAGAATGCAAGGGGTTTGTCGACTGATGCCACGTCGATTGGAGGCCGTAATCAAGCTAAGGGTAGACCAACTAAATACTAAGACGCAGAGTTAAAAAGTGTTTGTTGAAGGTTTAATATATTGGCAGTACCCAATAAACAATGAGTTTATTCTATTTTTTGTAGCACCTGACAAGATATTCTAATATTTTGGTATGTCGCTATGCATTAACTTTTCACTATTAATAAGGTTTTTGCTATATTTTTTCTTTTTCAAAACTGGTACACAGAGGTGTCTTTTTATCATAATGACGTCACAGATACTCGATATTCCTTATAAAGGTATATAACTTATGAACACATTTCAGACAGTATTCTATTTTTTGGTCCAGAATTATATATATATATATATATATATATATATATATATATACACACACACACACACACACACACAAGGCATGTTGAAAAGTAATGCCTCCTATTTTTTTTCCCAAAACAGGTTCATGTAATTGGATGAACTGAAGTGCAGTCAATATATATAAGTTCTTCCCGCCTATTGTTGTGAAGTTTCTTAGTTCTGCCACCAGAGGTCTCAGAGCTACGTCAGTCAACATAACGGATGGTGACAACACAATGTCAGTGCGGTTAAAACGGCGTCCAGTTATAGAGTTTCTGACCGCAGAAAACATTCCACCTATCGGCATTCACCGGCGAATGAAAGCTGTGTATTGGTGATGATTGTTTAGACGTGAGTACTGTTCGCCGTTGTAGCTAAGCGTTGGGCTAAGCATGATGAACCACGTAGCGGGACCCTGCAAACAGCAACTGACGAGGATCACCAACAACTCGCCGATGAGATGATCAAACAGAATCGCCACATATCACAGCTCAAACACTTGCTACCAATCTTGACATTTTACGTGAACTGGTACAGGCTATTGTTACTAATCTTGGGTACTGAAAAGTGTGTGCACGATGGGTTCCCAGAATGCTGACTAATGCAATGAAGGAGAGGCGGATGGAAGTTTCCAGAGTTGTTGTTGCGACATGAATTCTTATGCAGCATTGTGACGAGATGAAAACTGGGTGCACCATTACGACCCAGAAGGCAAGAGACAGTCAATGGAACACCGTCACAAACGTTCACCAGGACCAAAAAGTTTAAAACCCAAGCGTCTGGCGGAAAACTCATGCTTACTTTTATGGGATGTTACTGGTGTTGTCCATTCAGAATTCATACCAACTGGTACCACCATTAACTCTGGTGGAGAGATTAAAGGCACGGATTTGAAGAGTTCGCCCCCGATATTCAGATGGTTCTCCTCCGGCATGACAATGCGCGACCTCACACGAGTGCACTAACGACTGAAGCAATTCGCATCCTTGGTTTCACTGTCTTGGACCACCCACCATACAGCCCAGATTTGGCTCCATCAGATTTCTATTTCTTCCCTAAACTTAAGGAACATCTTCGAGGACGACGTTTCTCTTCGGACGTTGAAGTCAAGACAGCTGTGAGGAATTGGTTCCGTCAACAAGACACATAGTTCTATCGTGACGGCATCACGAAACTGCTTGAACGTTGGCAGAATTGTGTGGACCGCAGAGGTGATTATGATTAGAAGTAACTATGTAAAACTGAAGAATAAAGTTAATGTAGGTATCTGTTTTGTTTCATTGTAATATCTCATTCCGTTTCAGAATTACAAATTGGGAGGCATTACTTGTCAGTATGCTCTCGTGTATATATATATATAATATATACATATATATATATATATATATATATATATATATATATATATATATACACACACAAGCTTGGCTTTCGTCAGAATGAAGAATTCGGGCAAAAATCAAAACCAAGGTTAACCAAGGTCATATACAGAGTGATTACAAATAATCTTCCCGATTTTAAACATTTATTATGAAAAAACTAACAAAGCTACAGCGAAAAGCAAAATATATGATACAAATAAAGAAGAACCCAAAACGTTTTATTTACAAGCTATTGAAGTTCACTATGAGCTACTTTTGTGGCTCCTTTTGAGATTACAACATTCCTGAATGAGCAATTGCTTGATCGTTGGATCGGGCGTGGGGGGCCCATCCCTTGGCCGGCTCGTTTGCCCGATCTAACCCCCCCTTGACTTCTTCCTCTGGGACTATGTCAAAAGTGAAGTTTTTGTTCCACCAATGACAACAACTTTGGAACATTTGAAAGAAAGGATACGTGAGGCTGTTAGAAAAGTTCAGTATGATATGCTACAAAATGTATAGAGGGAAACAGAATACAGCTTTGATGTCTGCAGAGCCACAAAAGGAGCTCGTATTGAATTTCAATAGCTTGTAAATAAAACTTTTTTAGTTCTTCTTTATTTGTATTTCTTGTTTTTCGCTGTAGTTTTGTTAGTTTTTCATAATAAGTTTTTAAAAATAGGGATGATCATTTGTAATCACCCTGTGTATATATGTATACACACACACATTTGGTTAGCTTCCGCCCGAATTGTTCATTCTGACGAAGGTCAAGCTTTTCACTCCACCTTAGACTTAGTTTAACGTGGAATCCGAACCACGCCCCATCAGCAGCCCAGCGTCTTAACCACTAGGCCACCTAAGGTACCCATTTATCTACCAACCACTTTCTTTATTGTGTGGAAGGATGAACAGCTGGGTTTTGCTGCGCGCCGGCTGCCGTCGGGTCTCGAACCTGGGGCCGATGGTTTCGTAGTCAACGACGCTAACCACTACACCACCGAGGCGCATATATATGAGTATCAAATTAGAGGTTATAGACTGTTAAAAACAGAATAGGTAGGCGAGGAGGCGGTGTTATGTTGTATATCAAAGATAATATTGCGAACGTTATAGAAATAAAGCACACAATTCCAGAACCGATAGATTCGACTATAGCAGAACTTAAATTGAACGATTTCAAACTTGTTGCGGTTATATATAGGCCCCCTAATCAAACAGCTGATACGGACGAAGCGTTATATCGTGAACTAAAGAGAATAATAGGTAGGGAGCAGGCTTTAGTTATGGGTGACTTTAATTGCGCCAATGTGAATTACGATACAATGCAGGGAGACGCGGAAGGTAATCGTTTAGTTAATTTTCTCGAGGATAGCTTTCTTATTCAAAAGGTTGGGGAACCTACGAGATTGGACAGTATTTTAGATTTAGTAATAACTACGGATGATAGGCTAATTACTGATCTTCAAGTAATAGAACCGTTAAGCAATAGCGATCACAATATGGTAGAGTTCGTCCTCTCAGTAAGTCACTCGAAACCAGCTAACTCGACTAAAATTCCTAACTTCCAGCACGCAGACTTTTGTAAATTTCGAAATAAATTGTCACACGTCAATTGGGAAAACGTAATGGGGAACTCCAACGCAAAACTAATGTCGGAATCGTTTGAAACAGTATTTAGGACTATAAATGAGGAATGTGTACCGTACAAAATTAAGCGTGCGAAAGTAAACAACAAGCCCTTGTGGTTTACTTCTAGAGTAGGAGACATTATAAAGAGTAGAGATAGGGCTTATAGGCTACATAAGTGCGATAAAGGCAATTTGTGGTTACGAAACAACTATCATACATATCTCTAAGGCGTGAAGCGAAAAATGTAATAAAAAGTCCAAGCGCGAATTTGAAATCTCCATAGCTCGTGACGGTAAAGAAAACCCCAAGCGATTCTTTCAATAAGTCAACAATAGAAATCCAGTAAAAAGTGTCTTGGGGCCGTTGAAAAATGTTAACGGAAAGCTAGTTTCTGAAAACAAGGAAATAGCTACCTTGTTAAACGAATTTTTTACGTCAGTTTTTACTATGGAAGATGGTACTAATATCCCTACGATCATAGACATAATACCTTTTGATAATGGTAATATTTTGGATAATATTGTGGTTAGTGAAGGGGAGGTAATGCGCTATATTGATAAAATGAAAACGCATAAATCACCAGGGCCGGATTCCATATATCCCATACAACTAAAAGAATTAAAAGATATAAAGATTTTTAATGCGTCTATTTCTGAGGGGTGCGTACCAGATAATTTCAAGTTAGCAAACGTAACACCTATCTTTAAGAAAGGCGATAAAGGTGCGGCTGGAAATTATAGGCCAATCAGTTTAACGTCTGTTGTAGATAAGCTGCTGGAATCAATAATTAAGGATCGTATAGTCGAACACTTAGAATTGCATAACTTAGTTAGAAATACGCAGCACGGTTTTAGGCGAAACAAATCTTGCTTAACTAATCTTTTAGAATTTTTTCAAAGCGTGGTTGACGTTTAACGATAGTCATCGGGCGGTTGATGTAGTGTATTTAGATTTTCAAAAAGCGTTTGACACCGTACCGCACAAAAGACTCATTGAAAAAAACTAAGGCTCATGTAATCAGGGGTGTAGTAATAAATTGGATAGAAGAGTGGTTGCGAGGTAGGAAACAGAGGGTGGTCGTTGATGGAGCGGAGTCGTGTTGGGCTAATGTAGCGAGTGGCGTTCCTCAGGGTTCTGTATTGGGCCCCTTGCTTTTTCTTATATATATTAACGATTTAGATGTCGGCCTGGTCAGTACATTTCAAAGTTTGCGGATGACACGAAGCTGGGTGGTAGGGCGATTAATGACGAAGATAGAGGTAAAATCCAGGAAGATCTGAATAAAATCGTTGATTGGTCAGTCACATGGCAAGTGAGATTTAACGTCGATAAGGGCAAAATTTTACATATAGGTTCGCGTAACGGTAATTTTGCGTATAGTATGTCAGGGAAAGAGTTAACAAGCGTAGAGCAGGAAAAAGATTTAGGAGTTATAGTCACTGGTGACTTAAAAGTAGCGAAACAAAGTACAGCAGCGGTCAATAAAGCGAACAAAGTGTTGGGTTTTATAGCTCGGAATTTTGAGTACAAATCGCACGATATTATAGTTCCTCTTTATAAATCATTAGTTAGACCCCATTTGGAGTACGCGATCCAATTTTGGAATCCGCATATGCGCAAATATGTAGACAAAATCGAAAGAGTTCAAAGACAAGCAACTAAGATGATTCCGACGCTTAGGTCAAAGTCGTACGAGGATAGGCTTAAGGAGTTAAAATTGACTACACTCGAGACTAGGAGGCTAAGGGGTGATCTAATCCAGGTTTTCAAAATTCTGAATGGGTTCGATAACGTAGATAGAAATAGCTTTTTCGAAATATCTCAATATAATAGGACTAGAAATAACGGGTGTAAGTTGACAAGTAGAAGGTTCGAGACAGCAGTTGCCAAAAACTTTTTTACGCATAGAATAGTAAATAGCTGGAATAGTTTGCCGATAGAAGTAATTAGTAGCACGTCTATAAACATGTTTAAAAATCGATTAGACGCATATGTTGATAGATTGGGTATAGTTCAAGGTAGTAAAATTAAGGCTTTGTGGTTCGGAACCCACGTAAAATTGTAGGTCCCCTCCGCCACCACGGAGAACATGCACAATACACAAGTACGAACACAGTTAGGTAGACCAGCCATGAGTGGATCCTAGGGTCTTTGTTGGTCTGAAACATTATATATATATATATATATATATATATATATATATATATATATATATGAACAGCGCTGACAAGAGAGATAAAAGGGCTTAGCAAGTAATTAACAGGTACTGATTAAGGGGAAAAGTATTTTAACCCTTTCAGTACCAGTTAGACAGTAATATCAAACTGAAAATAATATTATACATCGTACTAATATGCAGCTTTTCTACAAATGTTTCTACCTATTCACACAGGTTTAGTTTAGTTGTCGGAAAAGGAACTCAAAATATGTGTAAGTTAAGTGACTCTTATTTCGTTTTTGATAATAGTAAATAATATTCTTTTTAGTTTAAAAAAACAATATTCGTGAATGAAAGAGTTAAAATAACTGCAGTTTGTAGAGTGTAGTTCACAATTCGACACGATAGTTTGGGTTTAATGGTATATGGATTGAGTTGTAAAGTAATTAATTAATCTCACTTTGAAAATGTAGTACTCTTACTAGTACTACTAGTTCACTGAACTTTTGTAGCATATTATACTGAACGGTGCTGGTTAAGTGTGCGGTCTACCTACGATTGGTTAGGTTTAATCATGATATTTTCGTTAAAACTAACGAAAATATCATGACTAAACCTAACCAATCGTCAAGGGCGATTGACAATGGGATGTAAACAAACAATTAGTAAACAAGATAAGAAGCTATAATTAAAAGGTAGACCGCCGAATCGTAGGTAGACCGCACACTTAACCAGCACCTACTGAACTTTACTACTACTACTACTAGTAGTAGTTTAAATGCAAGTTTAAAAGAAACTGTAGTTTAAAATCACATTACTTTCTTTTTGATTAACTTCTTATAGTATACTGTTATATATGTACAATGCAGTACTTCATCATAACTTTATATTAAAAAGTGGAAATAACACCTTTTTGTATACACTTTAATGCTAAAAGAAAACGTAATTATCAGTTCATTCCTTGGGATCTAATCAGTAACGGGGAATAAATAATTTTGTTCATACAGATCTTTGGATTTTTGGACCTATGTCTTTACTCAAAAAAGCTGAGTGCTTCTTACCATTCCAAATGAGTTCTTCTTCAGTGTTCGAGCTTTTAAACTTTTAAAATTAGTAATGGGAAAGTAATTCAATTACTTTGGAGAAGTAATCGTAAATGCATTCCCGTTACTTCAAAAGAAAATTAACTGGTATTGTAATTTAACCCTAAAAGGACAACCGCTACATATTGGTAACCTTTCGAATACACGCATTCATAACTTAACCCTACAAACAATCCCGGCGTTAAAGGGTTAATTACTTTCTAAATACAGTAATTGTGATTGTAATGTAATAATTACTTTTTTAAAAGTAATAGTTACAATACTGTATATGGTCAACGATTTGGGATGCTACAAGACTAAATTGATATCCAGCGAGGGATATCTTAATTCTACCGAATGCGTAATGCGTATCCATTTTTGAGAACATTTTTCCTTATTGGTCGAACAGGCCGTTTTACAGTTAATGTTCCTCATTCCTGAGTAGTTCCTAAAGTAAAGTTTTAGAACTTAAAAAAAATGTGCAAACGGCTACCGTCATACACTCACGGATTTTAGAAACAGATAATTTCTTAGAACGGTTCGATCATATGTTTTAGCTTGTTTAACGGTTTGGTTCGGTTCTGAAACTACACATTTATTTTTAAACCAAAGCTACATACGACTATATCTAGTCGATTCACGCTCGCATTACTTGTAAATAATTTTATACGAAACATTTCGAAGAATTATTAAGTTATTAAGTCAGTGAGACTTTACCATTTACTTTAAGCTCACGAGCTACTTAGATTTTAAGAGCAGCTTCACAAATTTGGTTTTACTGGCTTTGTATGTGAAGCTCAAAATTTTGATTTTTTGTTCTCTGTATTGGTTTTCTTTTTGTCTAATTTCATCTATACAGTATATATTTTTTATATTCAGTTATTTAGCTGCCTACAGATTATGTTATCAATTTGAAAAAATCTTTAGAGGGCTTTAAGGCCTTTAATTTGAGGTGCCAATTGTGAATTTTTTGCTTGTCTATTTAACTCAAATACTTTGTAATCTCCGTCAATTTTCTGTTCCTCCTTGATAATGTGAATATATCACGAAAGCGCTCGGACTTTGTGTTTCCTTTTCCTTGTGGTTGTTTGCTTATTAATAAGGTCACGTGTTATTTTGTGATTCTAGTGCATATATATATATATCTATATATATATATATATATATTTTTTTTATTTTTTTTTCCTTTTTGTAACCTATATATAGGCTGTAACCCTTGTATGTACTTCAGTGTTCCTGAGGATGTCATTAGACGAAAGCGCTTGAGCACCATTTTGTGTTTCCTTTCCTTCGTGGTTTTATTCATCATATATATATATATGTGTGTGTGTGTGTATGTATATATGTATGTATGTGTATATATATATATATATATATATATACAGGGCGTCCCAAAAAAATGTGTACACACTTTAAATAATTATAAAGGCAGTGTTTATTAAAATTCATTTCATTTTCAAAATGTAATAGAATCTACAGACATTATTTAATTGTTTGTCAACGCCTGTTTTCAAACTGACGTCCGTTCTGGTCCAGGCACTGCTGATAACGCGAAGCAATGGAATCGCAAACATCACGAAACATTTCGTTTGGTATTTGTGTGCATTCTCGTTCAATGGCTGCTCTCAATTCAGCGACTGTTGCAGGTTTTATAGCGTAGACTTTGTCTTTTAAGTATCCCATAAAAAAAGTCTAGTGGTGTGAGGTCTGGTGAACGCGGAGGGTATTCTACGAAACCCCTTCGTCCAATCCACATCCACATCGTGCCAAGTACCACTCGCAATACTCCACTCTTCGGTCCGGATCATCTTCATTAATAGCATGGACTAATCTTGGAATGTAACTTTTCCATTGACAGCGCTTCAAATGCGTTGGACAGACGATTCTGAAATTCCTACTCACGACTCGCTTGCCGCACAGATTTCTTAGACTTTGGTGATACGTTTCCAGTACTCTTTCTTGCTTTGTGGGGCTTGTCGATGTCCGTGGTCTTCCGGAACGCTTCTTGTGGACATTCTGAACAGTTCCATCTGCTTCAAACTTATCTCTAATTCGAGTGATGGTAAGTCGCGTTGGTGGATCTGTTTGAACTCCTCCTAAACTGTCTTTGCACTTCAACTGCGTTTTCACACTTCCAGTAGCATTTTAGAATGAATTTCCTTTGTTCAAAGCTTAGTCTGACTGCCATTATTAATTCTAATGGGTTTAACTTGGAAAGAAAGAAACATCAATTGAGCTATCAGCTGTTAAAGTGTGTATACATTTTTTGGACGCCCTGTATATATATATGCAAAGAACCACAGGGAAAAGGAAACACGAAGTCCGAGCGCTTCGTGATATATTCACATTTTCAGGGACAAGAAAGAAGTTCTATTTCTTTCTTGTCCCCTGAAGATATGAATATATCACGAAAGTGCTCGGACTTCGTGTTTCCTTTTCCATTCCCCTGTGGTTCTTTGCTTATTAAAAAAGATCACGTGTTGCTTTGTGATTGCTTTGCACATATATATATATAATATATATATATATATATATATATATATATATATATATATTAGGGATGCAACGGGTAGCGCTTTTACCGGGTAATCGGGTACGGGTACCCGAAGTGTAATATCCGATCGGGTACGGGTACTCGATCGGGTATTGAAGACGTTCCAAAATTTGTTGCTTTAGTACCGCGACTTATTAACTGTGTGCAGTTCAAGCACTTGGTACTATTATCTAATTTATCAATGACAAAATAGTCCCAAACCATACTACGATTTGCCATTTTGAATGTTTTGTTAAAATATTATGCAAAAAATATATCAAGAAAACCTGCAAAACAATAAAATTAAAATTAAATTATAATTTGGTTTTTACTACCTGTACCTGATTTTTTAACAGTTATCCGATCAGGTCGGGTATCATCGAGTAGTACATTACCCGATCGGGTCGGGTACCCGTGACATACCTAATATATATATATATATATATATATATATATATATATATATATATATATATACGTGTGTGTGTGTCATGTATATATGTATGCTTCCTGCGGCAATTGATGTTCACCATTAACACGTATAAATACAATAATAAATTGTAATATTGATATTATTATTGTTTTTGTAGTTGTTGTTACTATTGTTTTATATTGTCTGTTCTATTAGGATACATGTGCTTATAAATACATTAACTCTCGCAGTGTCATATATATATACACACACTTTTAACTGCAAACAACACAGTATAATTAATGTAAAGAACGACGCTTGTGTAGAAGAACGTTCCGCACAACATGAGGGAGAACGAACAAATGAAAAATGAGGTAACCACCCGGGAATCGAACCCGGGATCTTCCGATGCCGGTCAGATATGCTATCCACTACACCATGGGCTCGATTAATCAGAAGTCGTAATTCTCCTACCTACGAGCAGAAACCAATGCCCTGAGGGGGCACCTTCGCATGCCGCTCGTATGTAGGAGAATTACGACTTCTGATTAATCGAGGCCCATGGTGTAGTGGATAGCATATCTGACCTGCAATCGGAAGATCCCGGGTTCGATTCCCGGGTGGTTACCTCATTTTTCATTTGTTCGTTCTCCCTCCTTATGTTGTGCGGAACGTTCTTCTACACAAGCGTCGTTCTTTACATATATATATATATATATAAAATGTGTTATTATATGTTACTTTCTGCATACCTTCTGTATTATTTATATACAGTATGTAGCAAAGAACAGTAAAATTATTATTTATTATTATTATTGTTTTATATTGTTTATTATATAACGCTACGTATGCTTAGCAATGCTTTAATTGTCACACTATCATATACTGTGTGTGTGTGTGTGTGTGTGTGTGTGTTTTACTTTCTGTATACCTTTTGTGTGCCTTTTTTATGTAGTAAAGAACAATAAATTATTATTATTATTATTATTATTATTATAATAATAATAGAGCTGTATCAGTCTACGCAGGAAACATATTATTTCATATAATAATACAAACTAATAAAGACCTTGTCTACAAGAGCTCATCTAACTTGCCGGATAAAAGTCGATATAATAATAATAATAATAATAATAATAATAATAATAAATAACAACAATAAATGACGATATTGATATAGAATAGGCTTATGTTGGGTTCTGTTTTTAGGAGCTGAAAATAGTTTCCCAATGGATCAAACGAATAGTTTGAAGGAGGGAAGGTTTTTATCCTATTAAGAGAGAACTGAAGAGATGGACAGAAGGATCTGTATCTACAATTATTTCTTATCAATCTCTTATCTTCCTGCTTCTCCGCTTCTAGAACGTCTCTTATTGTATCAGTTGCGTAACTTCGGTTGTGGTAAACTTTAAGAATTACTTTGGAGCTCTGATGCTAATGCGATATATCATCTTACAGAATCTTTGTGGTTTCAGATGATACGAAATTGTATTTATCGGTCATTATTATTAAGTTATATATTCAATGTAATATAATACGATAATAGGACTATCAGGAAATAGAAAACTAAAGAGAACTGTCAATAGATACGTTTATCAAGAAATCTTAGAATACTCCATGCTGGAGTCTGCACAACAACTGTATGGACACGAACCATTTATTTTTCAACGTGACCTGGCTCCAGCTCATGCGGCTCGGGCAACATCTGCTGGGTTTGATGCGCGTGAAATTAGAGTACTACCATGGCCACCTAATTCTCCCGATCTTAATCTGATAGAAAATTTGTGGAATGTTGTTAAACAGAAGGTCCAAAAACGTAAACCAGGAACACTTAGTGAACTGAAGAGGTGTTTGATGACAACCTGGCAATCTACAACTACAGAAGAATGCAAGGGGTTTGTCGACTGATGCCACGTCGATTGGAGGCCGTAATCAAGGCTAAGGGTAGACCAACTAAATACTAAGACGCAGAGTTAAAAAGTGTTTGTTGAAGGTTTAATATATTGGCAGTACCCAATAAACAATGAGTTTATTCTATTTTTTGTAGCTCCTGACAAGATATTCTAATATTTTGGTATGTCGCTAGGCATTAACTTTTCACTATTAATAAGGTTTTTGCTATATTTTTTCTTTTCAAAACTGGTACACAGAGGTGTCTTTTATCATAATGACGTCACAGATACTCGATATTCCTTATAAAGGTATATAACTTATGAACACATTTCAGACAGTATTCTATTTTTTGGTCCAGAATTATATATATATATATATATATATATATATATATATATATATGTAGCGGATCGACAAGAAATAGACCAACAAATCGACAGAAATACTTTACTTCCACGCTATCATCAAAGAACTTGGAAAACACACGTGGGCAATCAAACAATGGAAAGTCTGTGTCTTCCCAAGAAAGGCGCGAATGAAGCCTTTGTAAACTAAAGGACACGCGGACCAAGCGTCTTACGATTTGGTATAGTCCTACGTCACCAGGGTATAAAAGCGAGCTTCCATTTGCTTTCATTCTCACACTCACTCACACTCGTACGCACGTCATCACGCGAGCAGCGCGTCCACCAGCCGCTGTCCGGCCCCCCTGGCCGAGGGGCCGGGGCCGCTACTTTCTTCAGGGCCTACAATTTGTCTTCACGTAAGATCTAAAGACCACCTGCAGAAGCAATCCAACGAGGCCCAACCGGAATCACTTCGGGCCTGCGGTTTGCCGGGTCGGCCTTCAAGTTTCTCCACGTTCCTCGAGATATATTCAGCATTCCCAGGCCTACGCCTGCACCTCACAAGGCCAGCCTGCACCTCGAGAAGTAACATCACCTCAGGCCTCCACGAAGCCTACATCCATCATCTCAAGAGGCTTAACGAACAACGACAACTAGAATCTGCGTAATAGGTTTGTCTTCAACCTGTCTTCAACAAAGTTACGTCACCATAAATAAGTACCCCTATCCTAAGTACTCTTGTGAAGCCTACCTTAGCCTACCGCCGAACGGTAGGCTATACTCCCAAAGTGTGTAATCACGCGTCCATTGACTCCCGTTAATAACGCAGTAGGCCTATCATCCAATTCAAGTGTCAATTCAATACCGTTTATTCCGCGTACCATCCGTCATTATGTTCAAGTCATATTTGTGTGTTAAATATTCTCTTGACGTAATCATTTAACATCACATGATGTTCTTATATATAAATGATACTGTGCAAGCATTTCAATCCATTATTATTAGGCCACATCAATTATTCTATGTGCATCCATGCAATCATTTAGCCTACTTAATCAGTGTCATGTTTTTCCATTCAATGTACCAAACGCACGTGCATTCTTTATATCATTAACTAGGCCTATTCAATGTTACATGTCGCATGCCATTTACATACCATCGATGAGTGTTACATTATTTATAACGTGCCAATTAAGCTATTAACATTTCATCTTATTAGCTAAGCCTATGCCATAAGCATAACGTAAAACTACCAATTAATTACTGTCAATTCTTTGTTATATCACAGTGAATAAAATAACGGATTTATTTTCATAATAAACTACAAAAGTAAGGTGTCTTTCATAACCTTAAATATTAATTTGCTGAGCGTAAATCAAGCTGGTGACCCTCACAGCCATTTCGGTCATTCCAATAGTATGGTGGATCTAATCAAATAACCATTCATTCCAATCGGTGATACTGTATAACAATATAAATTATTAACCCAGCCTATCATTATAAAGCAATCAGTCATTGCCTTAATCAATCGTTGCATACAATTAAATCATTATCACCTAAAACGGCTAAAACTAGCTCCACTATAAATTGGTGTAACCCCGGAGTGACTCGATCTTATTTCACGTTATTTATTCACAGCGATCCTTGTGTTTAGCTATTATTGACCATTTCATTTTTTTGGCAGCCACATTAAATAATTTCTATGTAAATACGGTATTCATAAATTCAATGTGATTTTCTGCAGCCATATCCAATTTCTATGTACGTACGGTATTCATAAATTCAGTGAAATTAAATAGGCCTACTTGCAAACAGTGATATTCGTTCCGCGCGGTACTTTAATGCCTTACTGTCTCGCGGTCATGTGCCGTCGCACAATCACCGCAACTTTCAAATTCCCGAGTGCGTCCCCCTGAGTCGAGTCTCACTGCTCCTGACGGCAGGGGCGCGGCGACCCCTGGGAGAAGCCACCACTGGCATTGGGTCCTGCTCCGTCGTCAAAGGATCGTAGAGGGACTCACGAAATCCACCACCTAACGCCTCAGGACCACTCACCCCCACCCCCCCAGCGCTGCAGTCAGTCCCAAATTCGTTTCAAACGGCGCATTCTTTCGTCACCACCTCGTCCAAAATATTAACGGTCCGTCTCGGCCGTTGTACGGTTAAATCATTTGGCGATAAATCTGGTGACGCGCCTCATTGATCAGCGAATTTTTTTCCGTAAGCACGACGGGTTTTCCCTTCCCCATTCCCTACGGGAAGGCCTAAAAAGAAAGCATTCTTTAATCAACGAGCAGAGCGCACACATGCATCCACGCAACAAGCAAACTGCAAAACAGACACTTCAGGCACAGGGTTGGCGATCCCCTGCCTTCATCAACTGTCTCTTTGCATCATTCCGTGGATTACTTCCTGCTGCTCGTGGACTCGAACGACGTTTCTTTTTCTCCCTTCGGCAGGAGCGACCTCGACGACAACATCACACGACGAGTTACGGGCACAGCATTCGAACTCAGACAGTTCCCCGGCCCCTCTCGTTTCCTTCGTCCACTCTTCATTGCTCCACATTCCTGCCGAAGTCCAACCCCTGCGGCAGGAGCGACCTCAACGAGAACCACCACGCGACGAGTTACGGGCACAGCATTCGACCACCAACACAGTCCCCCCGCCCCTCTCGTTTCCTCCGTTCGCTCCTCACTGTCCCCCATTCCTGCCGTACCCCAACCCCACCCCCCTGCGGAACCCCCACCCCATACACCAGCGTTTCCTCTTCCGAGCATCTGACGACCTTCATTCCTTCCTGCGTCAGGAATTCCACGATATACCAGGCCAAGCGTCAAATCTCGGAGTGGCCTCATCAGGTCTCCCAACAGAATGGTATTTCTTCTCAGTATCGTTCCTTCGTCTCTGAGAGGGAACTACTTGTAGCGGATCGACAAGAAATAGACCAACAAATCGACAGAAATACTTTACTTCCACGCTATCATCAAAGAACTTGGAAAACACACGTGGGCAATCAAACAATGGAAAGTCTGTGTCTTCCCAAGAAAGGCGCGAATGAAGCCTTTGTAAACTAAAGGACACGCGGACCAAGCGTCTTACGATTTGGTATAGTCCTACGTCACCAGGGTATAAAAGCGAGCTTCCATTTGCTTTCATTCTCACTCTCACTCACACTCGGACGCACGTCATCACGTGAGCAGCGCGTCCACCAACCGCTTTCCGGCCCCCTGGCCGAGGGGCCGTGGCCGCTACTTTCTTCAGGGCCTACAATTTGTCTTCACGTAAGATCTAAAGACCACCTGCAGAAGCAATCCAACGAGGCCCAACCGGAATCACTTCGGGCCTGCGGTTTGCCGGGTCGGCCTTCAAGTTTCTCCACGTTCCTCGAGATATATTCAGCACCCAGGCCTACGCCTACAGGCCAGCCTGCACCTCGAGAAGTAACATCACCTCAGGCCTCCACGAAGCCTACATCCATCATCTCAAGAGGCTTAACGAACAACGACAGCTCGAATCTGCGTAATAGGTTCTGTCTTCAGCCCGTCTTCAAGTTTTTACATCGCCCTAAGCTAAGTACATCATATTCGTAAGTACTCTTGAAACCTACATTAGCCTACCGCCGAACGGTAGGCTATACTCCCAAAGTGTGTAATCACGCGTCCATTGACTCCCGTTAATAACGCAGTAGGCCTATCATCCAATTCAAGTGTCAATTCAATACCGTTTATTCCGCGTACCATCCGTCATTATGTTCAAGTCATATTTGTGTTTAAATAAATGTTCTCTTGACGTAATCACTTAACATCACATAATGTCCTTTATATAAATGATATTTGTGCAAGCATTTCAATCCATTATTATTAGGCCACATCAATTATTCTATGTGCATCCATGCAATCATTTAGCCTACTTAATCAGTGTCATGTTTTCCATTCAATGTACCAAACGCACGTGCATTCTTTATATCATTAACTAGGCCTATTCAATGTTACATGTCGCATGCCATTTACATACCATCGATGAGTATTACATTATTTATTACGTGTCAATTAAGCTATTAACATTTCATCTTATTAGCTAAGCCTATGCCATAAGCATAACGTAAAACTACCAATTAATTACTGTCAATTCTTTGTTATATCACAGTGAATAAAATAACGGATTTATTTTCATAATAAACTACAAAAGTAAGGTGTCTTTCATAACCTTAATATTAATTTGCTTTGGCGTAAACAAGCTGGTGACCTCGCTGCCATTTCGGTCACTTCCAATAGTATGGTGGATCTAATCAAATAACCATTCATTCCAATCGGTGATACTGTATTACATCATAAATTATTAACCCAGCCTATCATTATAAAGCAATCAGTCATTGCCTAATCAATCGTTGCATACAATTAAATCATTATCACCTTAAACGGCTAAAACTAGCTCCACTATATATATATATATATATATATATACAGGGTGGGCCGTAAGTTTCCATACATAGGAAAAATAAACATTTTTTTATGGACAACCATTTTTATTTATATAATATGCTCTACATGGTTGCCATTGTTTTGAAAACACATTTCAATACGTGTTCCCCACTGTTGATGAACACGCATTAGCACAGTTGACGTTATGCTTGTAATGGCGTTGGTGATACGTTCCTTTAGATGATTTATGTCTCGTATCTTTCCTGATACACCATGGCCTTCAAGTGCCCCCAAAGATAGAAATCAAGGGGGGTGAGATCTGGGGATCTGGGAGGCCACTCCACAGGACCACGCCGACCAATCCAAGCATCCGGAAACTGCTGCTGATCCAAATACCGACGCACGTGAAGACCATAATGAGGTGGAGCTCCATCTTGCTGGAAGTAAACTGGGAAGTTACCTTCCTCGTTTAGCAGGATGGGAAAATCTCTTCTTGCAACATGTTAAGATACCTTTCGGCATTAAGATTTCCACTGACAAAAATTGGTCAATAATTCTGTCACCCCATATCCCGGCCCACACCATCACTTTACCGGCACCTTGCATCTTCGTCGGACTCAGCCAGTTAGGGTTAGCATTACTCCAATAACGTATGTTTTGCCGATTAACCTCTCCATTGACGTAAAAATTTGCTTCATCAGTAAACAAGATCTTAGTTGAAAAGTTTGCATCCTCGTTCACTTTGGTTAATGCCCATTCACAGAATTCCATCCGTCGCTCCGGGTCGTCTTCACTCAAATGCTGTGCCATATGCAATTTGTATGGATGCCATTTGTTTGCTTTCAAAATGCGCCTGATACTCGATCTGCTGACACCACTTTCTGCAGACAACCGTCGTGTACTTTTTCTGGGACTCCGTGTAAGCGCTGTAAGTATCGTAGCTGTTGTGTCTTCATCGGTGGCTGTACGTCTTGGACCACTTCGCGGTTGATCTGCAACATTTCCAGTTTCTGAAACTTGTTAATAAGTTTTGCCACAGTGTCGTGTGTGATGTTCGTTCCATGTTGTCTGTTTAAAGTTCATTGCAACCATGCGACTGCTTCCCGACCCAGCCATCAGTATGATTTCAATTCGTTGCTCTTTCGTCAAAACGCATATTCTTAGGGTATCTGAAACATAAAAACAAACGTTTAAATTTTCCTATGTATGGAAACTTACGGCCCACCCTGTATATATATATATATATATATATACAAGGCATGTTGAAAAGTAATGCCTCCTATTTTTTTTCCCAAAAACAGGTTCATGTAATTGGATGAACTGAAGTGCAGTCAATATATATAAGTTCTTCCCGCCTATTGTTGTGAAGTTTCTTAGTTCTGCCACCAGAGGTCTCAGAGCTACGTCAGTCAACATAACGGATGGCGACAACACAATGTCAGTGCGGTTAAAACGGCGTCCAGTTATAGAGTTTCTGACCGCAGAAAACATTCCACCTATCGGCATTCACCGGCGAATGAAAGCTGTGTATGGTGATGATTGTTTAGACGTGAGTACTGTTCGCCGTTGTAGCTAAGCGTTGGGCTAAGCATGATGAACCACGTAGCGGGACCCTGCAAACAGCAACTGACGAGGATCACCAACAACGCGCCGATGAGATGATCAAACAGAATCGCCACATATCACAGCTCAAACACTTGCTACCAATCTTGACATTTTACGTGAACTGGTACAGGCTATTGTTACTAATCTTGGGTACCGAAAAGTGTGTGCACGATGGGTTCCCAGAATGCTGACTAATGCAATGAAGGAGAGGCGGATGGAAGTTTCCAGAGTTGTTGTTGCGACATGAATTCTTATGCAGCATTGTGACGAGATGAAAACTGGGTGCACCATTACGACCCAGAAGGCAAGAGACAGTCAATGGAACACCGTCACAAACGTTCACCAGGACCAAAAAGTTTAAAACCTAAGCGTCTGGCGGAAAACTCATGCTTACTTTTCTGGGATGTTACTGGTGTTGTCCATTCAGAATTCATGCCAACTGGTACCACCATTAACTCTGGTGGAGATATTAAAGGCACGGATTCGAAGAGTTCGCCCCCGATATTCAGATGGTTCTCCTCCGGTATGACAATGCGCGACCTCACACGAGTGCACTAACGACTGAAGCAATTCGCAGCCTTGGTTTCACTGTCTTAGACCACCCACCATACAGCCCAGATTTGGCTCCATCAGATTTCTATTTCTTCCCTAAACTTAAGGAACATCTTCGAGGACGACGTTTCTCTTCGGACGTTGAAGTCAAGACAGCTGTGAGGAATTGGTTCCGTCAACAAGACACATAGTTCTATCGTGACGGCATCACGAAACTGCTTGAACGTTGGCAGAATTGTGTGGACCGCAGAGGTGATTATGATTAGAAGTAACTATGTCAAACTGAAGAATAAAGTTAATGTAGGTATCTGTTTTGTTTCATTGTAATATCTCATTCCGTTTCAGAATTACAAATTGGGAGGCATTACTTGTCAGTATGCTCTCGTGTATATGTATATATATATATATATATTATATATATATATATATATATATATACATACAAGCTTGGCCTTCGTCAGAATGAAGAATTCGGGCAAAAATCAAAACCAAGGTTAACCAAGGTCATATACAGAGTGATTACAAATGATCTTCCCGATTTTAAACATTTATTATGAAAAAACTAACAAAGCTACAGCGAAAAGCAAGATATATGATACAAATAAAGAAGAACCCAAAACGTTTTATTTACAAGCTATTGAAGTTCACTATGAGCTACTTTTGTGGCTCCTTTTGAGATTACAACATTCCTGAATGAGCATTTGCTTGATCGTTGGATCGGGCGTGGGGGGCCCATCCCTTGGCCGACTCGTTTGCCCGATCTAACCCCCCCTTGACTTCTTCCTCTGGGACTATGTCAGAAGTGAAGTTTTTGTTCCACCAATGACAACAACTTTGGAACATTTGAAAGAAAGGATACGTGAGGCTGTTAGAAAAGTTCAGTATGATATGCTACAAAATGTATAGAGGGAAACAGAATACAGCTTTGATGTCTGCAGAGCCACAAAAGGAGCTCGTATTGAATTTCAATAGCTTGTAAATAAAACTTTTTTAGTTCTTCTTTATTTGTATTTCTTGTTTTTCGCTGTAGTTTTGTTAGTTTTTCATAATAAGTGTTTAAAATAGGGATGATCATTTGTAATCACCCTGTGTATATATGTATCACACACCTTTGGTTAGCTTCCGCCCGAATTGTTCATTCTGACGAAGGTCAAGCTTTTCACTCCACCTTAGACTTAGTTTAACGTGGAATCCGAACCACGCCCATCAGCAGCCAGCGTCTTAACCACTAGGCCACCTAAGGTACCCATTTATCTACCAACCACTTTCTTTATTGTGTGGAAGGATGAACAGCTGGGTTTTGCTGCGCGCCGGCTGCCGTCGGGTCTCGAACCTGGGGCCGATGGTTTCGTAGTCAACGACGCTAACCACTACACCACCGAGGCGCATATATATGAGTATCAAATTGGAGGTTATAGACTTTGTTAAAACAGAATAGGTAGGCGAGGAGGCGGTGTTATGTTGTATATCAAAGATAATATTGCGAACGTTATAGAAATAAAGCACACAATTCCAGAACCGATAGATTCGACTATAGCAGAACTTAAATTGAACGATTTCAAACTTGTTGTTGCGGTTATATATAGGCCCCCTAATCAAACAGCTGATACGGACGAAGCGTTATATCGTGAACTAAAGAGAATAATAGGTAGTGAGCAGGCTTTAGTTATGGGTGACTTTAATTGCGCCAATGTGAATTATGATACAATGCAGGGAGACGCGGAAGGTAATCGTTTAGTTAATTTTCTCGAGGATAGCTTTCTTATTCAAAAGGTTGGGGAACCTACGAGATTGGACAGTATTTTAGATTTAGTAATAACTACGGATGATAGGCTAATTACTGATCTTCAAGTAATAGAACCGTTAAGCAATAGCGATCACAATATGGTAGAGTTCGTCCTCTCAGTAAGTCACTCGAAACCAGCTAACTCGACTAAAATTCCTAACTTCCAGCACGCAGACTTTTTTAAATTTCGAAATAAATTGTCACACATCAATTGGGAAAACGTAATGGGGAACTCCAACGCAAAACTAATGTGAGAATCGTTTGAAACAGTATTTAGGACGAGACATTATAAAGAGTAGAGATAGGGCTTATAGGCTACATAAGTGCGATAAAGACAATTTGCGGTTACGAAACAACTATCATACATATCTCTAAGGCGTGAAGCGAAAAGTGTAATAAAAAGTCCAAGCGCGAATTTGAAATCTCCATAGCTCGTGACGGTAAAGAAAACCCCAAGCGCTTCTTTCAATAAGTCAACAATAGAAATCCAGTAAAAAGTGTCTTGGGGCCGTTGAAAAATGTTGACGGAAAGCTAGTTTCTGAAAACAAGGAAATAGCTACCTTGTTAAACGAATTTTTTACGTCAGTTTTTACTATGGAAGATGTAACTAATATCCCTACGATCATAGACATAATACCTTTTGATAATGGTAATATTTTGGATAATATTGTGGTTAGTGAAGGGGAGGTAATGCGCTATATTGATAAAATGAAAACGCATAAATCACCAGGGCCGGATTCCATATCCATACAACTAAAAGAATTAAAAGATATAAAGATTTTTAATGCGTCTATTTCTGAGGGGTGCGTACCAGATAATTTCAAGTTAGCAAACGTAACACCTATCTTTAAGAAAGGCGATAAAGGTGCGGCTGGAAATTATAGGCCAATCAGTTTAACGTCAGTTGTAGATAAGCTGCTGGAATCAATAATTAAGGATCGTATAGTCGAACACTTAGAATTGCATAACTTAGTTAGAAATACGCAGCACGGTTTTAGGCGAAACAAATCTTGCTTAACTAATCTTTTAGAATTTTTTCAAAGCGTGGTTGACGTTTAACGATAGTCATCGGGCGGTTGGTGTAGTGTATTTAGATTTTCAAAAAGCGTTTGACACCGTACCGCAGAAAAGACTCATTGAAAAAAACTAAGGCTCATGTAATCAGGGGTGTAGTAATAAATTGGATAGAAGAGTGGTTGCGAGGTAGGAAACAGAGGGTGGTCGTTGATGGAGCGGAGTCGTGTTGGGTTAATGTAGCGAGTGGCATTCCTCAGGGTTCTGTATTGGGCCCCTTGCTTTTTCTTATATATATTAACGATTTAGATGTCGGCCTGGTCAGTACAGTTTCAAAGTTTGCGGATGACACGAAGCTGGGTGGTAGGGCGATTAATGACGAAGATAGAGGTAAAATCCAGGAAGATCTGAATAAAATCGTTGATTGGTCAGTCACATGGCAAGTGAGATTTAACATCGATAAGGGCAAAATTTTACATATAGGTTCGCGTAACGGTTCTTTTGCGTATAGTATGTCAGGGAAAGAGTTAACAAGCGTAGAGCAGGAAAAAGATTTAGGAGTTATAGTCACTGGTGACTTAAAAGTAGCGAAACAAAATACAGCAGCGGTCAATAAAGCGAACAAAGTGTTGGGTTTTATTAGCTCGGAATTTTGAGTACAAATCGCACGATATTATAGTTCCTCTTTATAAATCATTAGTTAGACCCCATTTGGAGTACGCGATCCAATTTTGGAATCCGCATATGCGCAAATATGTAGACAAAATCGAAAGAGTTCAAAGACGAGCAACTAAGATGATTCCGTCGCTTAGGTCAAAGTCGTACGAGGATAGGCTTAAGGAGTTAAAATTGACTACACTCGAGACTAGGAGGCTAAGGGGTGATCTAATCCAGGTTTTCAAAATTATGAATGGGTTCGATAACGTAGATAAATAGCTTTTTCGAAATATCTCAATATAATAGGACTAGAAATAACGGGTGTAAGTTGACAAGTAGAAGGTTCGAGACAGCAGTTGCCAAAAACTTTTTTACGCATAGAATAGTAAATAGCTGGAATAGTTTGCCGATAGAAGTAATTAGTAGCACGTCTATAAACATGTTTAAAAATCGATTAGACGCATATGTTGATAGATTGGGTATAGTTCAAGGTAGTAAAATTAAGGCTTTGTGGTTCGGAACCCACGTAAAATTGTAGGTCCCCTCCCCCACCACGGAGAACATGCACAATACACAAGTACGAACACAGTTAGGTAGACCAGTCATGAGTGGATCCTAGGGTCTTTGTTGGTCTGAAACATTATATATATATATATATATATATAATATATATATGAACAGCGCTGACAAGAGAAATAAAAGGGCTTAGCAAGTAATTAACAGGCACAGATTAAGGGGAAAAGTATTTTAACCTTTTCAGTACCAGTTAGACAGTAATATCAAACTGAAAATAATATTATACATCGTACTAATATGCAGCTTTTCTACAAATGTTTCTACCTATTCACACAGGTTTAGTTTAGTTGTCAGAAAAGGAACTCAAAATATGTGTAATTTAAGTGACTCTTATTTCGTTTTTGATAATAGTAAATAATATTCTTTTTAGTTTAAAAAAAACAATATTCGTGAATGAAAGAGTTAAAATAACTACAGTTTGTAGAGTGTAGTTCACAATTCGACACGATAGTTTGGGTTTAATGGTATATGGATTGAGTTGTAAAGTAATTGAGTTGTTGGTAATTAATTAATCTCACTTTGAAAATGTAGTGCTCTTACTAGTACTACTAGTTCATACTGAACTTTTGTAGCATATCATACTAAACTTTACTACTACTACTACTAGTAGTAGTTTAAATGCAAGTTTAAAAGAAACTGTAGTTTAAAATCACATTACTTTCTTTTGATTAAGTTCTTATAGTATACTGTTATATATGCACAATGCAGTACTTCATCATAACTTTATATTAAAAAGTGGAAACAACACCTTTTTGTATACACTTTAATGCTAAAAGAAAACGTAATTATCAGTTCATTCATTGGGATCTAATCAGTAACGGGGAATAAATAATTTTGCTCATACAGATCTTTGGATTTTTGGACCTATGTCTTTACTCAAAAAAGCTGAGTGCTTCTTACCATTCCAAATGAGTTCTTCTTCAGTGTTCGAGCTTTTAAACTTTAAAATTAGTATGGGAAAGTAATTCAATTACTTGGAGAAGTAATCGTAAATGCAGTCCCGTTACTTCAAAAGAAAATTAACTGGTATTGTAATTTAACCCTAAAAGGACAACCGTTACATATTGGTAACCTTTCGAATACACGCATTCATAACTTAACCCTACAAACAATCCCGGCGTTAAAGGGTTAATTACTTTCTAAATACAGTAATTGTGATTGTAATGTAATAATTACTTTTTTAAAAGTAATAGTTACAACACTGTATATGGTCAACGATTTGGGATGCTACAGAGACTAAATTGATATCCAGCGAGGGATATCTTAATTCTACTGAATGCGTATCCATTTTTGAGAACATTTTCCCTTATTGGTCCAACAGGCCGTTTTACAGTTAATGTTCCTCATTCCTGAGTAGTTCCTAAAGTAAAGTTTTAGAACAAAAAAAATGTGCAAATGGCTACCGTTATACACTCTAGGGCTGTGCCGGATACCACTATCCGGCAGGATATCCGGCCGGATAACAGCTATTATCCGGTATCCTGTATCCGGCCGGATAGCCGGATATTTATGGTAGTCTTTTTTGTAATGGGAATACCATCTGGGCCCGCCCCTTTCCAATCTTAGCTTGCATAGCCTTTAGCTAGCAAAAGTTGAATATAGTTGTACAAAAATCTAAAATTAAAATAATTGATAAATAAGCATGTACCACTACTAGTATGTAACTATATTAACACTGCTAAAAAGGCAAAATGTTTGGTCCAGCTAAAAGTGTGACGCATAGCTAAGATCCCAGCTTCCCTTACTTTTTAATTTTTATTTTTATTTTTTATTTTTATATATATTGCAAATTACAATATGAAAAAATATGAATTAGCGAACCTTTATTAAGATTTGAGATATAAAAATAAAACATATAGCCTAATCAAATATACCAGTAAGGTAAGTGAAATTATTAAAATAGCAAAACCTTAAAAAGTAAAACTCACATTAAACAATAAAAATTAATACTATGTTCAAGACACTAGATTCACAAGTTTAAATCAAATTTTCGTCCATTGTGATGGATAAAAAGAAGCATCTCCCCTCGCTTTGGTAGCAAAGTACTCTTTTTTCTTCAAAATATTTCCTATTCGGAAAACATTCTTTCTGAGAAACTGAATATGCTTGTGTCACTAGCCATTTTAGAGCAATTTTCTTGAGAGATGGAAAGGATTCTTCATTTTTCCAAATTTCAAGTGAGATAGTCGTCTGTCTGATATGGTTTTTTTTGCATATTGCTCAATTTCCTCTGCTATTTCTGCGAATGAAGCCATCTACGGCTTTTTTTAAACTTTTTCTCACCAGGTATCTTTTCTGAATTTTCTTGTGTTAGTTCCTGAAACAAGCAGAGAGTGGATCATCATCAAACTTTGCCTTTTTTCTTCCTGTTGAGGAGGAAGAAGAATTAGAATCGTCGCTGCTGTGAGCCTGTTCTTCAAAATATTTATCTCTAATTTTCTCTAGGTTGTTTATTTCATTTATTTCTTCAATTAATCATGTCTTAATATTTTCCTTTTGTTGATCTTTGAAAAACAAAAATTTAAGTCGTGGATCAATGACAGTTGCTAGAGCATACTTCCGATTTGTTAAGACATTTAGACACTTTCTTTTTTCATTGCTTTCATTGGCAAAAAATCGTGACCGCAATGACTTCAACAGTTCATCTTTTGTAGTTTGGACTCCTTGGTCATCCTTGCCAATTTTTGAAAGAAACCTTTCAAGCGCGCACATGTTTGGGATAACAGTAGAGAGTAAACTATATTCTGTACTCATTTCTTGGGTGAGTTTAAAAAATGGCTGTAAAAGCTTTAAAAGATTTTCAATCAAGTACCACTCATTAGATGAAATAACAAGTAATTCACTATGATCAGCAAGGTATATTTGAACTGATTTTTTCAACTTAACCATACGTTCTAGCATCAAATAAGATGAGTTCCAGCACGTTAAAACATCTTGTACCAATAGAAGAGGAACATGACCCTGTTGTGTTTGGAGAGCTTTAAATTCAGAAGTAGCCAGTGGGGAGTGGTTAAAATGTGTCACTAAACGTCGACACTTTGCCAAAGATCTTTTATAGATCATTGAGCCATTAATGCATCATTCACCACTAGCTGTAGCAAATGAATTGAACAGTGAACAGAAGGTATTTCCGCAAGGTCACATCCCAAAGCTATGTTAGAAGCTCCATCTCTGACCAATATATTACGCCTTGATCTGTCAATATTCCATGATTGCCACATAGATTGCAATTTGTCCGCTATATTAATTCCTGTATGCGATCCTGAAAAATGAGCTGAATGCAATACTGCATTACAATGAGTGTAGTCATTCATGATCCAATGACCTGACAAGGAAATGAATGATTCATTTGAAGAAGGCAGGTCCAAATATCGGAAGTGAAGCTAATGTATTTCCCTTCTTTCAATTTATTCATAACAATTTCTTTGAGTTCTTCATAGATTTTGGGTATGACTTTTTCTGAAAAATATGTTCGATTTGGTAGCAAATACCTTGGCTGTACGTGGGCCATCAGTCCTAAAAGCCATCTTGTTCAACTAAACTAAAAGGATGGTTGTCCAGTGCCATCATTAATCCTATCTTTTATGTAAAGCTTGAGCTTTTGAGTCATTTATATCCCATAATTTCTTAAAGGAAAAACTTTCTTCTAACGTGAGTTGCTTTTCCATGGCAACTAATTTTTTCTCCTTCGGAGCCATTGAGGTGGTCGCTATAGGTTGATTTTGATTTTCAGATGATTTGTTAAGTTGAGACACTTCTTTATATTCTTTTGAATGCAGCATCTTTGCATGATTGTGCAAAGGTTTTGTGCTATAGCACCTAGCACCCAATTTCTCTGATCCCTTTTAATCTGTTTGGAACATAGGGAGCAAATAGCTATCGTTGGATTAGTCTCATGTATTGTAAATATTTTCAAAATAAAACTAGCCATTTTAGGGGGTAAATAATGTTAAAATATTGCTGTAAGCCTATAACTAATACTAACTAGCTATATAGCTATATGATTTAGGCAATGAAACAATCCTGAAAAGGATAAAATATAGGTAATTAGTAAAGTTATTGAAAGATAGCTATAATTTACATCAAATAGTGATTAAATTTGATAGTATAGTCAATTAGTCAAGTATAGCTAAATAATATATATAAAAAATTATGAATTATTTGAATGATATTATCCGGTATCCGGCCGGATATCCGGCCGGATATTTTTTATTATTATCCGGCTATCCGGTATCCGGCCGGATAGTAAAAAATACTATCCGGCACACCCCTAATACACTCACGGATTTTAGGAACAGATAATTTCTTAGAACGGTTCGATCATATGTTTTAGCTTGTTTAACGGTTTGGTTCTGTTCTGAAACTACACATTTATTGTTAAACCAAAGCTACATACGAGTATATCTAGTCGATTCACGCTCGCATTACTTGTAAATAATTTTATACGAAACATTTTGAAGAATTATTAAGTTATTAAGTCAGTGAGACTTTACCATTTACTTTAAGCTCACGAGCTACTTAGATTTTAAGAGCAGCTTCACAAATTTGGTTTTACTGGCTTTGTATGTGAAGCTCAAAATTTTGATGATTGTTATATTTTTGTAAATTTCGCAAAAAGTATGAAATTTCGTAGAAGCTTGTTATTTGTTTGATATTTAGGATGTTTAGCCTCCTTTGCAACAGCTAAGGTCATATGACAGAAAGGACCTATAGCTTTACGCGAGATCCGAACAACGGGTCGCTACACAATCTGGCGCAGAGGTTGGTAACCCCATCCAACTACTCTCCAAACCCAATGTCGCTTAACTTCGCTGATTATATATATATATATATATATACAGGGCGTCCCAAAAACATGTATACACACTTTAAATACTTATAAAGGCAGTGTTTATTAAAATACATTTCATTTTCAAAATGTAATAGAATCTACAGACATTATTTAATTGTTTTGTCAACGCCTGTTTTCAAACTGACGTCCGTTCTGGTCCAGGCACTGCTGATAACGCGAAGCAATGGAATCGCAAACATCACGAAACATTTCGTTTGGTATTTGTGTGCATTCTCGTTCAATGGCTGCTCTCAATTCAGCGACTGCTGCAGGTTTTATAGCGTAGACTTTGTCTTTTAAGTGTCCCCATAAAAAAAAGTCTAGTGGTGTGAAGTCTGGTGAACGCAGAGGGTATTCTACGAAACCCCTTCATCCAGTCCACATCCACATCGTGCCAAGTACCACTCGCAATACTCCACTCCGATTGCCGGTCAGATATGATAACCACTACAACATTTAATCAGATTATCAATAATGCAAACAAATACATACCCAAGGGTAACATTAGGAAATACAACCCAAATCACACTAGAGAAATAGCCCACCTCATAAGGCAACGTAACAACCTCAAATATAACACACAAACACCACACACAGACACCATAAAACAGCAGATACAACAGCTCAACACAGAAATAAACAACAAACTCAAAGAAAAACAAACAGAAACATTCAGGGAATTCATAACAACACTAAACCACTCCACATATACATCCAGGCTATACAAGACTATAAACAGCATTACCCACTCTAACAGCGGCATTCACACCTCACACGCGGCTATCTGTCGCAGCCAAAATAATATCCCAACATACACACAACAAGCTAACATTCTAGTTAATCACTACGCAAAGTTAAGTCACTTAAACAGAGACAACAACCAGAAACACGCAGACAGACAAACAGCCAGACACAAGAAAACCTACAGACTCGACATGACCATTACAGTCTAGGGCGGGTCGTACTCAGGTGACAACATGAATCTGAAGGAAATCCTACCATCAGGGGTGTCTAAATTATGTTTTTACATGGGGAATTCAAATATGAGCTGCTTTTTTGGATAGGATAACTCTAACCTACATCATTTTGTATTTCTAAATTGCCAATTTTACCCTTTTGAACCCCTTTATAATATATTAAAAGATATAAGGTAAACCATTTATATTGACAAGGCCAAATCAACTTTACATATATTTATTAATAGGTGAACTGCATGTATATCACTGGATATAATTACAAAGATCATTCTCCTGACATCTTGAACTTTGCCAGGTTGCACAAATCCTGCTTCGACTCAGACTTGGACATCAGCTTCCTGCTGGTCTCCTGAGCCCTGATCCCTCCATCCCTCTTTTCCTGTGAGAAGTACTTAGCAGAAGCCTCAGTCACCATTTTAACAACCCTCTCAATGCTTTGTGTGTGGCAAGGCCAGTTGCGCACCTCCATGGGGGTGTTGATGAAGTTTTTCACCTCTGAGGTGCTTAGAGAGCAGGTGAGAGGTGGCTCTGACACACCTTCTGACGTGACCGGACAGCTCATACCAGGACAACACATACCCGGACAACTTATACCGGACAACTCAGACCCGGACAACTCATACCTAGGACAACTCATACCTAGGACAACTCATACCTAGGACAACTCATACCTAGGACAACTCATACTCTCTTCATCAATTACCACTCCAATGTTGATCTTTTCATCTATATCCACCCCGAAAGTTTAAACTCTGCAAATTAACCAAAATAAGATAAGAAAACAATAACAACAAATTTATTATTTATTGCAAACATATAATAAATAGAGAACCATTATTTACATAGGATAAAATTTGAATGCCCGGTTAG
Organism: Bathynomus jamesi; assembly: GCA_023014485.1. Lineage (NCBI taxonomy): Eukaryota > Metazoa > Arthropoda > Malacostraca > Isopoda > Cirolanidae > Bathynomus > Bathynomus jamesi. Next base: position 261,719 of record JAJOZX010001264.1, read on the forward strand.
GTCAACTGTACGCCCTTGACGATTGGTTAGGTTTAGTCGTGATATTTTCGTTAGTTTTAACGAAAATATCACGACTAAACCTAACCAATCGTCAAGAGCGTACAGTTGACCTAACTGGGCATTCAATGAACCCAACCGGGTATTCAGTTGACCTAACCGGGCATTCAATTAACCTAACTGGGCATATATATATAACTTGCATGAATTTTAAATGTTTAAATTTAATTTTTAATTTTACAAAATGTTTTCATTAATTTTAAAAATAAATGTTTTCATTTAAAAATGTTTTCATTAATAACTTGCATGAATTCTAAATGTTTAAATTTAATTTTTAATTTTACAAAATAAATGTTTTCATTAATTTTTCATTTTTTTTCTGGTCCTAGGTATGAGTTGTCCTAGGTATGAGTTGTCCTAGGTATGAGTTGTCCTAGGTATGAGTTGTCCTAGGTATGAGTTGTCCTAGGTATGAGTTGTCCTAGGTATGAGTTGTCCTAGGTATGAGTTGTCCTAGGTATGAGTTGTCCTAGGTATGAGTTGTCCTAGGTATAAGTTTTCCTGGTATGAGCTGTTCTGGTATGAACTGTCCTAGAACCACCTTCTGACCAGCTGGTCAAGTCACCGATGCTGGAAGCATCACAATTGATGTCAGGTGTCCTTCTGCTCCTAACAGAGGCGTCCCCCAGCTGAGTGTCCGGGTCCCCCTCTCCCCTGATGGCCAGGATTCTCTCCACCCCTTCAATCCTCTCCTTCTGATCCTCAGAGCAGAGTAGTGTTTGGAGGATGACTTCACTGTGGGCATACCAAGCAGATCTTCTCACAGTTGGCATCACAATATCCAGCACCTCCTTTCTCTGGGACTTGAGGCAGTCCAGCTGAAAGAGGATGTGCCTAGGCCCTTCGATCCAGGAGTGCTTGACCTTCACGTTGAACCAACATGGGTAATACACTCCAATGATGAATTCCACAATGAATTGCAGAATCTTCAGGTTCTTTCCTTTAAGTCCGTGCTTTAACACCCAGAGCCTGAGAAGTCTGTTCGCTGTGGTGAGCCAGCGGCTGTGGTTTACTGGTCCTATCTCTAACAGAGCCAGCCCTGCAGGAAGTACTCCATCCCTGACTGCACAGACAATTTTATAGCCATAGTATTGATCAGTTGAAAGATCTTGAATGACCTTGTCAGGAAGCTTGATCAGTGGAGGGCCAACAGAGATTCGGGTGAAGTTTGGATTGATATCAAAGTCTGTAGCAGAATCAAGGAGCTTTCCTATTGGCCCGGATAATTTTTTGTCTGACAGAGTAGGGCCATCAAGGTCAACAATGAGATGGCGCAGGGGAAGTTCAACAGTGTGCAGGTTGCACACCAACCAGACCAGCTTTCTCCCCAGGTGCAGCTCCAGTTTCCGCATTACTCCAGCTTTCACACCAGTGTTGACATTTGTTGAGTCTCCTCCAATGGCCAACAAGGTTGTTAATTAAATTTTGCTCAATGTATCACAATAATATGCGTAGAAATAGCTTTTTCTAAAATATAACAGAATAATACTCACATGTGAACAGTAACAAAAAAATATCAGTAGATAATCACTAAATCTATCCCCTCACTGCAAGCCGAGGTGGTAAAATAGCTTCATAAATCATGAGTCACTTCAAATATTTCACAAAACGTTTTAGAATGTTCTGAAACGTTACATTCTAGCCTTTGAGAAAGGTGGCTCAGAAAATGGCCTTATGCGCGCCAGAAAACCGTCAAAATATTTCATATACCAAACTGTATGATAATTACAATTAAGTGGAATGGCACACCTTTTTATTTGAGTATTTAAATATTATTATTATTATATGAATTACATTATATGTGTTTATATGAATTAGTTAGAACAATGCTCTATGAGAGATAACGTGAGCAGCCATGATAGAAAACGTGAGAAGACATATTCTGGGGTAACTACAATAGTAAAATAATCAACAATTTAATAATAATCAACTGCAAAATGATGTAGGTTAGGGTTATCAGAATTAAATATTTTCTTCAGAATTGTGTTCTATACACCAAAATATGTCATTTGAACACCCCTCTCCATTGATTTAAAAAAATGCATAGTATGACCCGCCCTACCATTACATCCTTCAATACAGACCAGACCACCAAGATCATCAAAAACATTAAGAATTCGAAGGCTACTGGACCAGACAACATATCTAACATACACCTTAAACACTTGGGCCCACAAGGAATACTAGCTCTCACAAATATCAGCACATATTCATACCAACACTGTATTATCCCTGACATATGGAAACAAGGTAAAATTATTACACTACTCAAACCAAACAAAAATCCAACAGAACCAGCTTCCTATAGACCCATTACTTTACTATGCCCACCTTCCAAAGTAACAGAAAGACTAATCTTACAAATCACCAACCCACACATTCTACTATCGCCTACTCAACATGGATTCAGACCTCACCACTCAACCACGACATTACTCACTAATCTCACGCAGCACATCATGGATGGCATCAACTCCAGACGACCAGCTCAACGTACACTATTAGCAACAATAGACATTAGTAAAGCATTTGATGCTATCCCACGCTTCCCTCTCATAAACAAAATACTCAACACAAACATGCACAATAACACCAAAAGGTGGCTGAGTAACTATCTCTCAGGAAGATACTCACATGTCACATTTAATGGCAAGTCATCCAAAAACAAGCTTTTTCCGAACGGGGTCCCTCAAGGCTCTGTTCTCTCACCAACACTCTTCAACTTATACATGCATGACATTCCAACACCCATAGATAACAAGCTTACCTTATCATCATATGCAGATGATATCACTCTAACATCCACCCACAACAACATCGACACCGCTACAAATAACCTACAAACATAATAAACAGTATACAAGACTGGTTCACACACAATAGACTCAAAGTAGCGCCCACAAAATCAACCATCACCTTGCTTACAAGCAACACAAAAGAACACCAGGTAATTCCACAGCTTACACGAAACAACATCAACATTCCACACACTCACAGAACCAAAATACTTGGTGTCACATACAACACATCATTATCTTTTGCAAACCACATTCAGGACATTAAAAACAAATGTACGTCAAGACTTAACACGCTTAGGGTACTAACAGGCACAAACTTTGGACACCAGCAGGAAACAACATCACTCATATACAAACAATATATTCGCTCAGTTATGGACTATGCTAGCCCATGCTGGGCATCCATTATCTCAAACACACACATAAACACCTTACAAACAATACAAAACAACGCACTTCGTATCATTACAGGATGCACTCAAACAACACCAACAGAACACCTGCACACAGAAACAAAAATACTAAAAGTTAGGGAACATTTAGACATGAGGGGAACACAATTCATGGCAGCAGCGACAACTAACCCACAACACCCTTGCCACTACATGTACAATCATGCACCAACACCTCGCACCATTAAGGTAACGCCAGAGAGACATTATAACCAAATACTCCATTCCATACCACGCCCCACAGACATCACACAGTACAGAAAACACATACACACACACCTAACCCACAAAGCACTGACACGACTCGGTCCGAATGCGGTCCTAGGTGCGAAGCCGCCACCCATTAACAGGTCAGAGATCAGCCTGAGCAGATCGGATCGAGTTAACTTAGCACGATTCCGATGTGGACATCACCCTAACTTACGGACATATAAACACAGACTAGACAACTCATAGACGACACCTGCCACCTGTGCCAGGACACACCACAAACAATTGAACACATTATGACAGACTGTACCGCTCTAGCACAACAACGAACACAACACAACATCACTAGTGCGCTGAACCTCTGGTCCACTCCGGAGAAGGCGATCGGTTACCTGCGTGCCGCCGGCTTGCTCGATCAGGGTGGGCTGATCGGCTAAACAACAACAACAACAACTACACCATGGTCCTCACTCGATCAGAAGTCGTAATTCCTCTACATACGCGCAGAAACCAATGCCCCGAGGGGGGCACCTCCCGCATGCCGTATCTATATATACATTTCAACTGCAAAGAACACGCAGTATAAATAACGTAAAGAACGACGCTTGTATAGGAGAACATTCCGCGCAAGATGAGAAGAGAGAACGAACAAATGGAAAAATGAGGTAACCACCCGGGAATCGAACCCGGGATCTTCCGATTGCCGGTCAGATATGATAACCACTACACCATGGTCCTCACTCGATCAGAAGTCGTAATTCCTCTACATACGCGCAGAAACCAATGCCCCGAGGGGGGCACCTCGACTTCTGATCGAGTGAGGACCATGGTGTACTGGTTATCATATCTGACCGGCAATCGGAAGATCCCGGGTTCGATTCCCGGGTGGTTACCTCAATTTTTCATTTGTTCGTTCTCTTCTCATCTTGCGCGGAATGTTCTCCTATACAAGCGTCGTTCTTTACGTTATTTATACTGCGTGTTCTTTGCAGTTGAAATATATATATATATATATATATATATATATATATATATATATATATATTACATTATATTACAATGGATCGTTCAACTAAAGTCTCTCTCTCTATATATATATATATATGAGAGAGAGAGACTTCAGTTGAACGATCCATTGTAATATAATGTAATTGTAATTACATTACACTTTTACAGCATGGTTACTAGGACGAATATGAGGTATCTGTATAGACCAGGGGTGGGGAACCTGCGGCCTTTTGGGGTACTAGTTGCGGCCTTCTGCCTACTTGACATTCAGAATTCATACCGTACGATAATGGACAGCAACTGATACCCTTTTAGGGCTTTATCACTTTTTCACTTAATATTAACATCATTTCACTTAATATTATTTTCACTTAAATTAGTTATATTGTCAATTATTCCCCCCCCCCCCCCCAAAAAAAATGCACTTGCTGAATTTTTATTTATTATAAAAACCCTCACGTATTATCAAGTTTGATTTAAAATTAGTAAATATGTAGATTGTAGACTAAAATATGACATTTTGTTGTACTGTATATGTTAAATACTCAGCATGCGGCCTAATAGGGTCTTGGTTAAATGAAATGCGGCCTAATAGGGTCTTGGCTAAATGAAATGTGGCCTTCCAATGAAAAAAGGTTCCCCACCCCTGGTATAGACCAATGGTTCCCAACCTTTTTTCTCCATTCCCCACTTGGGGAACCTTAAAAATCCCCGTGGACCCCCCTTCATTTTTAGGAGGCAATGCGAGGCGGGAGTTGCCACGGTGTTGCCAGATGCCGGAAATGTTAAAAATTTATCACTTTTTCCCTTATGAAGGCCAAGAGCATAGTAATCTATAAGTATAACATAAGCATAACCACCGCATTACCACGGGAATTATCCGGTGGTAATGATTATGTAGACATTACCTCTTGCCTGCCAAGTTGGAATAAATAATAAAACCTTATTTTATTTCAGATTTTCTTGAAAATTTTCCAACTTTTCATACCCCGCCGTGGACCCCCCTGAAAATCTTGCCATGGACCCCAGGTTGGGAACCAATGATCATGGATCCAATACTCTTTGATTAACTGCAATTGCATCTAAGTAAAAATAAAAGGACCACATTCATTCGCGCTATTAAACTCGCCATAATAATCTAGTGGTAGAGCACCTTAACGTTAATCTAACAGCCCTGGGCTCGAGTCTAGGCCTGGACTTAAGAGATCAAGGTGCCTCTCAGGCTCTTCCTTGCAGGGGCAGTGGTTGGGATCTTGCAAAAAGCTTTAGACCTCCTCTGGTACGTAACGCGACCCTATACCAAATGCAGGGCGATCCAAGAAAGAGGTATTTCCATAAATAACTTGTTACATGAATTTTTGGGGGAAGGAACACCTTTTTCTTTGGACCATCCTGTATTATTATCGTTATTATTTTACACAATTTAATATCCGTTTTTCAGCGGCTGAATTTTACCATGATTTTTTCTGTATTTTTTTGTTTTTAACCATTGAAGACTGTTACTGGGCCATTCCGCAGTGTTTTTTGTGGCTGATAGGACAGACATACGCGTATTTTGGTATTAGGTGTTTGGTATTTCTTTTCTAATACCAATATACGTATGTCTGTCCCATCCGCAACAAAAAAAAAAAAAAAATACTGCGAAATGACCCTATTACTAAATTATTTTCCTATCCTTGCCAGTCAGGAATAATTCGCACACACATGAATTATTAGTCACGGTTTTTTAAACAATATATCAACGCCAGGGTTGGCAAAAACCCAGTTGGGTTTTTGCTGGTTTTGGGGGTTTTTTGCTGGGTTTTTGCCAACCCTGATCAACGCATAAGAAGAAATTAATTTTACTTTGTGGAATTAAAATATGAAATTTATATCTTACTCGTACTGTTAAGAAACTGACCTACAATGCTGTAGACCAGTATATGTATATATATATATATATATATAATGCCTCGTTGACACTATAATAATGTTAATTAGGTTAATGAGGTTAATGATTATTGATTATGTTCGCATATTGCTTGAGACTGGGTCACCATTAATGTTATTAATTAAAGAAATTAATAGAGTGAGTTTTCTTCTTTTATTAATTAAACAAAATAAATGGGATTTAAGTGAAACAAATGAGGTTGCAGTTGTTTGAATGAAAGTTGTATTGAAATGTTATAAATGTGCACTTGATTAATGGCATCAATATTATATAACGCTCGAGGTAATGATATTCTTTATATAAAGTTAAGTGAATAACACCAGGCCAATGAGGGCCTGTTACAACGTTGTTCATATGATGGGATCGAACGTGTCACTGAGGTCCTTCGAGAAGAGAAGTGAGATGGTTGAGGCGTCATGCCAAAGAGTCCTTATTTATATGAGGTTGAGGTGTGACGTTCAAGAAGGCTGTTGTGGTTGTGTGGAAATTGCGAAAGTATCTAAAGGCGTCTCCATTGTTATATATATATATATATATATATATATATATATATATATATATATATATAATAAGAAAATTGCAATAAACGCGTGAATATGAACATCACACCAAATCACGGTTAACTCAGTCATGATAACGGATAAGTGCACAGTGGTCACAATCAGTAAATCACGGCCAAGTCGATTCACAGTTAAATAAATAACGGATAACCGCGTGAGTATATATATATATATATATATATATATATATATATATATATATATATATATATTGCGGAGATTGTAAAGAGGTAAGCCAAAGGTTTGTGTCTTCTCTTCAAGTTCTACAAGTCCCAATAAAAGCTGAGTCTAGTCTTATATTTCGCTTTTTATTGTTCACTTGAACACAAATTAAAATTCTATTTATGGCTTTTGCGGCTCTTATCACCTTAAATAAAATGAAAAAGAGTGAAAAATAAATAAATTGTTCGATTTTATGTTCCGCTATTATTTTTATTTCGTTTTCTGGCCTTGATTGAGAGTATATATATATATATATATATATATACAGGGCGTCCCAAAAAAATGTATACACACTTTAAATAATTATAAAGGCAGTGTTTATTAAAATACATTTCATTTTCAAAATGTAATAGAATCTACAGACATTATTTAATTGTTTTGTCAACGCCTGTTTTCAAACTGACGTCCGTTCTGGTCCAGGCACTGCTGATAACGCGAAGCAATGGAATCGCAAACATCACGAAACATTTCGTTTGGTATTTGTGTGCATTCTCGTTCAATGGCTGCTCTCAATTCAGCGACTGTTGCAGGTTTTATAGCGTAGACTTTGTCTTTTAAGTATCCCCATAAAAAAAGTCTAGTGGTGTGAGGTCTGGTGAACGCGGAGGGTATTCTACGAAACCCCTTCGTCCAGTCCACATCCACATCGTGCCAAGTACCACTCGCAATACTCCACTCTTCGGTCCGGATCATCATCATCTTCATTAATAGCATGGACTAATCTTGGAATGTAACTTTTCCATTGACAGCGCTTCAAAATGCGTTGGACAGACGATTCTGAAATTCCTACCTCACGACTCGCTTGCCGCACAGATTTTCTTGGACTTTGGTGATACGTTTTCCAGTACTCTTTCTTGCTTTGTGGGGCTTGTCGATGTCCGTGGTCTTCCGGAACGCTTCTTGTGGACATTCTGAACAGTTCCATCGGCTTCAAACTTATCTCTAATTCGAGTGATGGTAAGTCGCGTTGGTGGATCTGTTTGAAACTCCCTCCTAAACTGTCTTTGCACTTCAACTGCGTTTTCACACTTCCAGTAGCATTTTAGAATGAATTTCCTTTGTTCAAAGCTTAGTCTCACTGCCATTATTAATTCTAATGGGTTTAACTTGGAAAGAAAGAAACATCAATTGAGCTATCAGCTGTTAAAGCGTGTATACATTTTTTTGGGACGCCTTGTATATATATATATATATAACCTCGTTCAAGTTCCTTGGTTTGGTCTCTCTTCACACGAAGGTCAAGCTGGTGGCCACGCCTCTAGGACTGGCTTGGTGGAGGTGCGAGTTGCTCTCTTGCGCTCTCCATCGCACATAGCCAGGTACACCCGGCTCATCTGGTACCGTCCTGAGCCAGGCATCTAGTCTTCTCTTGAAGACTTCAACTTTGACCCCTGTAACGTTTTTGAGGTCCTTTGGAAGCTGGTTAAAAAGTCTGGGCCCCCAGACAACCAAGCTATTTTCCTTCAGGGTTGAGGAGGTCCCTTGTCGGGCCTTTAATTTGGGAACACTACACATTCTGCCTTTCCTATTTTCCAGCGTTGTTTGGATGGTAATTGGGTCTAGTTTGAGGTTTGGTACCAGTTATTCGATCATTTTCCAAATGTAGATTATGGTGTACCTCTCTCTTCTTCCTTCCAGGGAGTACAGACTTAGTTTACGTAGTCTTTCCCAGTAGTTGAGTGCTTTGCAGCCCCTCAATCTTGGCTGTGAAATGTGTCTGCGTTTCGTTTAGTTTATTAATTTCTTCCTTTTTATATGGGGACGTCAAAACTGAGCAGTATTCAAGTTTTGGTATGATCATTGTTCTCGGCAGGGGAATCATTACTGTCTTGTCCCTCCTTTTGAACGTTCTTAGTACCTGTCCCGCGACTCTTTTTGCTTTGTTTATTGCTATCTGAGTTTGTGTCTCAAATTTGGCATCATCGGTCATTATTACCCCCAAGTCGACAGCTTTCGTGCTTCTCTGACTTTCCTGTCTATCTGGAGCATAATATGCAGTCCGTTTAAGTTCCTCATTTCTACCATATCCCAAGAGCTGAAATTTCTCAGTGTTAAAAGTGATATTGTTGTCTTCTGACCATTTGTATATTTTGTTCGTGTCCCTCTGCAAGGCATCCACTTCATTTGCATCGCTGATTTTTTGCTGATCTTTGCATCGTCCGCAAAGGATGTTACTATACTGTTGCTGTTTACACCACTGTCTAGAATACGTCTGTTAGCATGATAATGAACAGGAATGGGGCCAGTACTGTACCTTGTGGTACTGAGCTGCGTACTTCTGATTCTGATGATGATACACCTTGAATTTTGACGACCTGTAGACATTCTCTAAGGAAGTTGTATATCCATTTTCCTACTTTGCCTGTTATTCCCACATAGTTTTTATTGCCTTCAAGTGCATCTAGGATATTGTTATAGTGCTGTATAAGTTGTGATAGGCATGATCTTTCTGATCGGAATCTGTGCTGATCTTCGTTGAATCTTTCCAGTGTCTCCAAGAAGTCATAGATTTTCTCTCTGACTATTCTTTCAAATATTTTGGTGAGGTGGAACGTCAATGACATTGGTCTATAGTAGGGTTGCACCGATAAGCAAATTAGCCGATTACCGATTAATCGGCCTAAAATAATCGGCCGATAATTCTTTTTATATACTGTATAAGTGTATAGCACTATATGGTTACTGAATTACGCCGCTTATACCTATTATACTGGTAAATAGGAGCACACAATATAAAACGTAGGCCTAATATCTAATATTTTTTTATCTAATATTAATCTAATATTTTTAGAACTATTTACATATTCTAATTCTTTAATTTCTTTTACAGATTAAATTAAGCATTTTAATGAAAGTTGCCAAGAAATTTTATATTTTTGTTAAAAATTTAAATAACATAAAGCCCTTATGGCTCCAAGCATTGCATGGAAATACTTTAAAGTAGATAAAAATAACAAAATTATTTGCAAATGCACCCTATGCAATGTTTCCATCTCAAATTTTGTTTATCGTTAGAGAGTAGGTTAAGGCCACTTTTGTTTTGCAACAGGAAAGCTTAAATGGATTCTTTTGTTCAGTAAGGTACAATAATTTTTTTGTTTTAATAAATGGAGTGATAATGGAATAAATTAATTCAATAATACTCTGTCAATTATTCTCCAAACAATGCAAATTGGTAGAAAATATTTAATAAAAAACAAGCAAAATATTATTTAAGTTCATTCCATGTCTAGGATAACTGAAATTCTTAAACCAGGGATGCAATTTCTGTAATGTAATAAACAAAGATGACCGAGTATGAAAACCGATTAATCGGCAAAAAAAAGCCGATGACAGATTAATCGGCAAATGGCCGATATGGCCGATTACCGATTGTCAACCGATTAATCGGTGCAACCCTAGTCTATAGTTCTTTGCTTGAGATCTATCCCCTCCTTTATATATAGGGACAGTGTTTGCTCTTTTCAAGATGCTGGGTATTTCCCCAGTGTCTAGGGATCTTCTCTACAGGGTGTCCCATAACTCCGGCATCATAGGAGAAATTCATATTTTTCTATTTCTACAAACCATAATTCATATTTTTCTCTTTCTACAGGCCATAATGTCTGTGAGCAAGGAAGAACGAATCCAGATAATTCTACTCATAGGAAATCGGAGTCAAAGAGAGGCCGCTACTGAATCTAACAGACTGCATCCAGACCGCGAGCCAATAACACAGAGTTGTGTTAGCAGACTTGTTGCAAAGTTTAAGGAAACAGGATCCATAGAAGATAAACAACACAGTGGACTTTCAAGGAGGTCCACTGACGATGATACAGCGACTGCTATCCTGGCTCATTTTAACAGAAGTCCCAATAAGTCTCTTCGGCGATTGTCCGCCGAGACAGGAGTGTCGAAAAAGTAGCATCAATCGCATTCTTCAGGCTCACAAATGGCATCCATATAAACTTCAGATCCTACAGAAATTAAGCGAAGATGATCCCGACCGGCGGATGGAATTTTGTGAATGGGCTACGGAACAATATGCTCGGGATGCCAGTTTCCCGTCCACCATTCTGTTCAGTGACGAGGCTGTATTTTATGGAAATGGTGAGGTAAATCGACAGAACACCCGCTACTGGTCTCAAAACAACCCTCACTGGTATACCTCTTCAAAGGAACAAGGTGCATCTCGGGTGATGGTATGGTGTGGCATTTGGAAGGATCGCATCATACGCCCCCTCTTTTTCGATGAACATGTCACTGGAGGCACCTACCTACGTATGCTCAAGGAAGAAGCATTTCCCAGTGTCTTGAACGAAGAAGGAAATTTCCCAACATGGTTCCAGCAAGACGGCGCTCCTGCACATTACAGCACCCAAGTAAGGGAATACCTGTACCAACAATTCCCTGGTCATTGGATAGGACGTCGAGGGCCTGTGGAATGGCCAGCTAGAAGCCCGGATCTCACGCCACTAGATTTTTATCTCTGGGGCCACTTGGAAAGCGCTGGTATACGCAGAGAAAATTAGGAGTGTTGAACATTTGCGGCAGCGCATTATTGGGGCATGTAACACCATTACTCCTGACATCATTCACCGTTTGCTTGCTGACTGGGTATCACGTCTGAATTTGTGTATTGAAAACAATGGTGGACATATTGAGCACGTTCTGTAAATAAAAGCTTTTGTTTTGCCTTTTTTTATTATTTTTCCTATGATGCCGGACTTATGGGACACCCTGTATATCCAGTACAAGGGTGTATCTATTTCATTTTTACAGTTTTTAATCAGTAGTGCTTTCCATTTGTCCGGACCTGCAGCTGAATGTGATTTCATTTGTCCTATAGCTCTCGCTTCTTCTTCTGGGGTAAAATCAAAGTCTATTATACATTCTCCTTGCAATTTCTCTTCAATGAATGCATCTATGTTAGGGGTGCACCGATTAATCGGTATCGGCACCTGGCATGCCGATTAATCGGCATTTTGCCGATTATTTTCTTAATATCGGCCGATTAATCGATATCGGCAAGCTTGGCATAGGTAGCGTTGACTGGGGCGAATTGGGTCACCAAATGGGAAATGATTTTTTTGCTGATGCGACATTCTTAAAACTATAATTAAAATTGTTTCTAGTTTTTACCACTAAATCACAAAACTTTAACCTTTTGTGTCTCTTTTTTTAAATCCAGCAGTTAGGAACATCAAAATCATTTTACACTGAGTCGCATGTATAGAAGACAAAATTTTTAGCAAAAAACTACCTTATTTCAACCGAAATAAACTTCATTAACCAAACATAAATGATTAAGACAACACCGAAATGAAGCTTTATTGAAAACACACATCCTGGTAAAAAACAATCAAATTCTTCAAAGTAGCTAGCTATGGTAGCTATCTTCATATAAAAATATTCTCCTTAAAATAACTAAAAATTAACTTTTTAAAAATGGTTTATTTATTCACTATATTCCTTACAGCTGCTTGAAGTGTTGAAAAAAAAAAAATTATTTTAAAAATTTCATGTTACAATGAATTAATTGGCATTAGTTCCCCATGTTCGGGCGTTAATTTGTTTCTCTTGGATTCGTAGATATTTCCTCCTGTGCTGAACAATCTTTCACTATAAACTGAAGAGGGAGGTGCGCACAGATATTTTTTGACGATTTTGCAGATTGTAGTTAGCTGTTGTTCATTTTCTGTTGATTTCTTTCCATGTTTCCATTTTAGTAACTATATCAGTATGTATTTTAGTAACTATATTAGTAATTATTTAAGTAACTGCAATAGTATGTATTTTAGTATCTAACCAGTATGTATATATGCAAAGGTGGGCAGGACCGAGTTCCAAAAGGACCGAACTCCAGGAACTCGGTCCTTTTTAAGGACCGTGAGCGGGAAAGTCGGTCCTTTTCTCAGTGAGGACCGAAATGAGGAGCGACGGTCCATTTTTAAGCAATTCCGGACGGTCTTTTTTAGTGATTTTAGTGTGTTTAGTGATTATTTGAAGTTCTAAAGAAGATGGATCGTTTCCTCCAGAAGACAAAGAAAGAGACTGAGACTGAACTGAAACTTGTTTCAACACCTGGAGGAGACGAAGAATCTACTGATGTTAGTGCTTCAACTTCAAGTCAAGCAACTGGAGCTCCTAGCGGAAGAACTGAACCCGGCAATCCCTGGCCGTACCTGGACAAATACTTTGAATACCTGGGCCCCAAGGGTGAGCAGAACCTGGAGCATGACTCCAGATTCCTGGGATCTTGGGAGCATTGCTCCAGTAAATTTGACCATGAGAAAAAGTAAATTTGGGTTTGGGTTTTGTTCATCCGCTAGACGTTATGCAATTTTTTTGCGTATACGTTCTTGTACAAACCAATTTTTTTAAATTACAAATTTAGTTATTTTAAGTTTAGTTGGTAATTCCATATTTAACAATTATTTTTATTTTTTGTTAAGCTTCAATGTTTTGATAATTAAAATTTTATTAAAACATATTTTTTTAATATAAAATTATCAGGATTGGACTATGTTCCATTGATCTCGGCCAGGTTTGATAAATTGGCCAGATAATTACTTGTGCGGTTTTAAGTAATCCACCATGACTCTAGAATTGAAAAGTTTAGTTAAGTTTAAACTTACTTTTACTTACTTTAACTTACCTACTTTTACTTACTCTTCCTTACTTTTACTAAGTTTAAAGCACTTACTTTTACTTACTTTCATTGTACTATATTTACTTACTTTTACTCACTTTTACCATACTATATTTACTAACTTTTACTTTATTTTGCATTTTTCAGGTAGTCAATAATCAATAATGGATCCTAATATTGATGAAGTTGGAGAGAAAAGTGAGGGTGTTAAAAGGGGTTACTTTTGTGGTCAATGCAAGAACAAATATTCAAAGAAGCAAAACTGGGAGGAACATTTTAATTCCAAAAAAATATTTGTTACAATACAAGAGGTCCCAGAGTTTGGGCCCACAGCTTAGATATTGCAGTAAAGAAATACCAGGATGAAGTGCAGCAAAGAGATACGGCAAAGCAGTCATTTAGTTTGTTCACAAAATGTGCTAGTGCTAGACCTCAGAAAAATGAACCAACTTCATCAACTGCTAATCTAGAAAATGAAACTTTTTCACTAGATGTTTCACAGACTGAAGAAAGTGCTTCTCCTCCACCTAAGAAACAAAAGGTAAGTGAGGAATCTGCGCATCAGACTAACAAAACTGCTTTAGAGGAATTTGAAAATTCCCAAATCCAGAAGACATCGAATGCAATTTTGCGCCTAACAAAAGAAACTCACCAAGCTGTTGTGGTTAGTAAAGAGAAGAGTCAAAATATGCCTTCAAGTTCAAGTGTTGCATCCAAATCTAATAAAGCAAAAAGCAACAAATTTGACATTTCCATAGCCCATTTAAGCAAGTGTAAATCAATACAAGAAATCCTGAACAATGATTTGATCAAATCTACATTCAAATTGGTGGAAAAGAAGGATCTAGGGCATGCTGATGATTCATTTTCAGTACCAAGTGATATAATGGAAAACATTGCAAATAGTGACACTAATATGCCTGATGTAGATATAGCTGTTGAGGATGAAGATGATGATAATCAAGAAGATATTGATGATGCTTCTGATGATAAAATGTTTACATTATATTGCATAGCTTGCACAGACCCCAAAGCATGTGCTTCAGACAAACATTCTAACATAAAAGGTTACTTCAATGTTAAAGATTTAACCTATGTATGCAAACAAGGAGAAAATCAAGAGAGATGGTTTAGAAATCTGAAAACCCACCTGAAGAGACATTTAATTAAACTTCAGCATCATCAAAGAGCTGCTGTTTATGAAGTGATGAAAACATCTTCTCGGAACACTACTAAACGCATAGAAGACTTATGTGGCAACATCTTATACTACATAATGAAAACAAACACTGCATGGCTCTATATCCAGTACTTCTAGCTGTATTACATAGGTCAGGTTGTGAGGTTGGAAATTTGAATCATAGCACATATGCGTGCGAGACAATTTGTGAGCTATTAGATAATTATAATCAACTTAAAGAACAAACTGTAAAGTGGTTCTTAGAACAAACTTCAGTAACAATAACAGCTGACATTGGAACAATTTTGGGATTAAGCATGCTAGTTGTATTAGTTATGAGTGAAGAAGATAAGACTGTAAAACTTGCTGGGATAAATTTAGTACGCAGCAAATCAGGAGTTTATTTGGCCAATGAAATTTTTGATGTGTTGAAGTCTCCTAATCACTTGAAACTATCTGAAGAAGCAATTAAATCCAAGGTATCTGGAATGGTTGGAGATGGGGCTTTTTGTAAGGACAACGAGCCATTTAAAAACGAAATGAAAAAGTTGTTTGGAGAAAATTTCAAATTTCGATGGGACTTAATGCATCTTGTGAACAGAGCCCACGTTGATGCATTGAAGAAAATTTGTAAACTAAGTGAGCTTTTAGACTTTATTCAGAATCACTCTTCAAATCTGAGATCAGGCCTTGACTATACCAATATGGTTCTTGACAATATCATTGGTTTTAAGAGACCAAAACTCAAATCTGATACTCGCATGGTTAATTACGAATTTGATCAATTTGACAGATTTGTGGAAAATTGTGTGTTTTTTGATCATCCACAAGAGAAAGAAATTAGTGCCAAGTTCTATGTATTGATTTCCTATGTAACAAAGATTATGTTGCGAGTAGCTCAAAAAACCACAGTTAGTGCAGAATTTGTAGAAATATATTTTATAAAGAAAGAGGGAAAACTGTTATGTTAAGAGTGATGGAAACAATTTCCAAATTAGCTAATGGAGGAAATGCAAATGATGTAGTTTCTGAATTTAAGCACGATACCACAGGGCAGCAAAAGGAACTAACAGCTGAGGAATTACATCCTAAATGAAGTTTACAAATACATCAAGAAACGTTCTGATTACTACCAGGTTGCTGAAGTTGCTAGACCATCCAGAACCAGATCTGAAAGTAGTTTTACAAAAGACTCTGATAAATTGGCTGACAGAATATATAGAACAGCTGTGGAAAGGAATCACAGAGAGATTAAAGCATTTTGATAAAGATGGATCAACTGCCTGGAGTGAAGCACCAGCTGAAGGGACATTCTCCATTCTTGGTTACATTGTTGAACACAAAGGATCCATTAAGCCATCTCATTTGACTAAGCTGTGCAGAATTGTGAAGGAGGGTCCAGCTCCAGGCACTAGATCTGCTGTAATGATCACACAGAAAGCCATTGATCAGTGGCCAAGCATACATGGCGGTAAATTCACAACAAATGCCTACATGCAAGGTCTAACATCGTCCACTGTTGCTGCTGCAATGAATAAATAAACTTAAGGTGAGTTATAAACTGTACATTATTGTATTATTATGTTTAGCTAAAACAATTTGTAATTGGTATGTCGTCAATTCAAGAGTTTACTATCATTAACCTATCTAGTGGTGTAAGGGGAAAAAAAGTAAATTCAGAGCTGTGCTCCAGTAAATTTTTTCAAATCTGGAGTCATGACCTGGAATACAAGTGCTTGCTGTGTTCATCAAGTTTAACACGCCTATCCCATCCAGTGCCGCCGTGGAGAGGCTCTTCTCTTCGGGGAAGGACGTCCTCAAGCCGAAAAGGTCAGGGCTCAGTGACAGCCATTTTGAAATGCTAGCCTTCTTGAAGGGAAACTCAAGCATTTAACTTAATAACTTTTTTTCATCATTTATGTATTGTATTAATTGTAATTTACGTTAATAAAATTAAAGATTTCCGGTGTCTTTATTTTCATTTTTCATTTTAATCAAATTTTTCACTTATATTATATATAAGGACCGAGGACCGAGTCGTTCCTAGGTCCTATCTTCAGAAAGGACCGTGACCGGGACCGTCGGTCCAGTTTGAGGCAAGGACCGGGACCGGGACCGTCGGTCCTTTTTGAGGCCCGGGTGCCCACCTTTGTATATATGGATTTGTATGTATGTAGGCTATGTATGGACTTTTTATTATACCTAACGTAAATTTCCCCACCTTATCAAGGTCTCCCTGTTCCCTTAACCGGACTAGTCCGCAGCATATGCGGTCACTTGTTACCAGAACGTATAGGTTTTATTGTTATTCAAAACTAAATATTTTAGTAACTACTCACTGAAATGATACACACTTTGGGTTCCTTTCTCAACAACTAAATGACATCTATATATAAACATGTAGAAACATTTATAGAAACGAGGCATTGTAGTACAATTTATATTATTATTTCTGGTGGACCTTAAGGTTAAGGAACAAGAAAATCATGTGTAGATGCTTGCTCTATTTGCTATAATGTTATAAAATAGGGTACTATATTTTTGTTGTAAATAACCAAATAATATTAAAAAAACAATATTAATATTCAATCTTAAATGTATAAATTTAAAAACAAATTTGAAATAATTTTGAATGATTCAAGCTGATCAAGCAGTTATAAATAATGCTAAGCTTAAGAAAACCAGTTTAATAACACTTTCAATTTGTTATTCAAATTATTATCCAAAATGGCAAAAAAAAATACTCAAAAAGAACTACCTGGCCTACCATAAAAGGCTCAACAGACAATATCACAATCACATGTAGATACTTGCTTTTGCTATACACAACACAACTAACCAAGGAAATAATTTGCCATCCTTCATATAGGTACTATTTTCTCCCAAATCCGGAGTATTCCAGAATGTTCTGGGATCGTCTAGAATATTCTAAGACATTCTAGAAAGTTCCATAAGGTTCTGAAATATTCTAGAATTCTATAAAAAGCTGTAAAACAATCTAAAACTCTTAAAACTAAGAAAAAAGAAAATTCTCGAATATTCTCAGTGAATAATATTTTGGAGTATCAATAAAAAACTTTTATTAGAAAACAAAAAACAAGCTCACATCGCTAATTAAGTAATAAGTTTTTATTATAGTAAATAAAAATAAATAATAAATAATATAATATTAATTAATATACATTGCATTGGGTTATACTTATAATTTTTCTAAATTGATGCCGATTAATTGGTATCGGCCGATTAATCGGTATCGGCAAAATTGAGGTATCGGTGCATCACTAATATATATATATATATATATATATATATATATATATGTGTGTGTGTGTGTGTGTGTGTGTGTGTGTGTACACCTTTTTTGTTAATCAAAGACCATATATTTCACTTTTTTTTACAAACTCTAAATCTTCTTCATTACCACAATATTACATGATGACTCTCTCTCCTGAAAATTTCACAAACGTCAGCAAAACTTGTTACCGCTCTACTTAATTCATTCTTTGATTCATTCAAACGTACCACGTTATTAGTATACATCAGATGTAGGGGTGTGCCGGATATCCGGTATCCGGCCACTTTATTATCTGGGCGGATAGCCGGATATTTATAAATTTTTGAAGAGATGGAAAAATAACGCCGCCTTGGTGCTGTTACTCCTCAGGGAATGGACAATCAGTTAGAGTAGTTTTTTCTTTCAAAGTTTTCAGAAATTAGTATGACAAAAAAGTTTGTTTATTTGTGCACAATTATGGCTCTTTTCATTGATGCATCATTTGTTCAGATTCATTAAGA
Source organism: Bathynomus jamesi (assembly GCA_023014485.1). Taxonomy (NCBI): domain Eukaryota; kingdom Metazoa; phylum Arthropoda; class Malacostraca; order Isopoda; family Cirolanidae; genus Bathynomus; species Bathynomus jamesi. Next base: position 280,562 of record JAJOZX010001264.1, read on the forward strand.
TGTTTAGGAGAAGTGGTGATTTGAAGTTGACATCTATGAACTTTTTGTAGTATTTTAAAAAATTTGTAGAAAATTTTGAAATTTGAATTTAGGTAGAAACGCTCTATTAGTTAGTGCGCAATAATGAGCTTTCAATGATGCCTCATTTGTTGAAATCAGTTCGGTCGTTTAAGAGGAGTAATTATTTAAAGTGATATCCGACTGTTTCCGGATATCCTGTATCCTGCTTTTATGATAGATAGGATATCTGGTAAATTTGCTATCTGGCACATCCATAATCAGATGCGACAGTTGCTACTCATTCTCTTCTAAATTCAGATGTACTCCTCTCTCTCTAGCACTCTTGATTTGATCCAACGCAATACCCATCTGTATGTACGCATTAAACACCTACGGCGACATCGCATATTCCTGTCGTACTCCAGTTCATTAATACTGAACCAGTCATTCAACATATCGTTAACTCTTACACAGGCGCTAGGGGCGTACTTAGCATTTTGCCGTCCCTAGGCAGGGAAATTGTCACCACAGTGGCTTATACTAGTAGTGCCATTTGATATCGCTAGTTTGCTATTAGAGGCTGGTGTTCTTTTTTATTTTAAAACTTATTTGTGAATTCATTTAATTTGTTAGTGCTTATAAGTTATTTATTTTCTATTTTTGTTTTCTTTGCCATGTTGATGTTGAAATACGACCAAATTTGCCACCCTAGCCAGGTGCCTACTCTGCCTATACGTAAGTCCGCCTATGGGCACTACTACTCTTATGAAAGATTTTCATTGGATTTAACAACTTACCACAGACAACACCATTCATTATAACCCTTTAATGCCGACCGTTACCTTATGGCAACATGAGATTGACAATTGATTTTGAGCCGTACGATCTGAATATTAGAGGTTATTTTAGCTTGAACAGGGAAAAAAAAAATTCCTAATTCAGGCATGAAAGGGCTAAATACTTGCTACAAGGCAGATCTATTCACTTTATTATACGTTTTCTTCACATTCATACATGACGTATACACCTTTATCTTCTTATCTTTAATTTTTAGATAAGCCTCTCGCTCAAACTTCTCCGAAGCTGTCTCGTTCATCTCCAGCCAACGGACAGCGAAGTTAAGCGACACTGTGTCTGGGTAGTACTGTAGATGGATGGGAGATCGTCCTCTTCATCCAGATTATGTAGAGACCCTTTACTGGATCCCACGTAAAGCTGCATGTCCCCTCTTTCATATGACTTTAGGTGTTGCGAAGAGGCTAAACAACCCTATCATTACATTCGGATCCGTCATCGTTTTTACTCCATCTATCAACACTCTTCCCTACACTTTTGTAGCCATAATTAAAAGACATTTAATTATTACAGTCACTTCATACACGTTTATTTTTATACAGTTTTACAATTACAGCCGTCGTCCAATCACTATGTATGCATCCGTTTTCACGCTTTTTGACATATTTTTCACATCCATTCAAGTTCCATTTCTACCTCCATATGTAATCATTTCACAACATATTCCATCAGTACCTGCCAACTTTCCTTTCATCAATTTGCATACGGCTCATTCAACTTCCTCTAACTTGATGTCTTTCACTCGTTGGAATACACTTCTAACCACCAAAAATAACAAGTAATATATATATATATATATATATATATATATATATATATATATATATATAGTCATGCGGGTTGCTTCTACAGAGCTTCAATTTAATATTTAAGAGAAATCCAATGACAAGGAGAAATGTAAATGCCATGAAAAGTCTTCTTTAATGCGCAACGTTTCGAGCAATACGCTCATCTTCAGGCTGTTTAATAACAATGTGAAATTAAAATCAATATTGAATGAAAAACAAAACAGAAAATTTCTATAACCTATTCGTAAAGACAAATTTTAAAAGACTGAGAAAAGAGGGTTAAATTCTAAGTTATACAGATTTACATATAAAAATTAAGAAGTTATTTTTAAATACATGTAGTAAAAGTGAAATTAATACACTGGAAAAATTACCAATAGTACACTGGAAACACTGGAACTATCTACCTTACACTAGAACCTGTAAATAAAGTCATTGTAAGGTTAGAAGACCAGGTTAATAGATTTCTGTCACGACTAAAGTCCTTAAAGATAATAAAAAATGATACTTACTCTCAGTTGTTCGCATCTGGTGCTAATCTTGCTCAATTATATTGTCTGCCTAAAATCCATAAAGCTGGAACACCTCTCCGTCCTATTTTAGCTTCGTATAACTTACCCACCTTTCAATTGGCAAAATTTGTTGTTCGTCTCCTGTCCCCCTTTGCGAAAAATGCTTACACTATAAATAACTCGTTTGAATTCCAAAAAGACCTCCTTGGTAAAAACTTCGATTCAAAAAAGTTTTTTGTCAGTTTTGATGTAAAGTCACTTTTCACAAATGTACCTGTATCTGAAACTATTGCCATTATTTTAGATAGGGTTTTAGCTCAGTTGATAATTTTCATGGTTTTCATTGTCTCATTTGAAGGAACTTTTAGAATTGGTCTTCAAACAATGCTATTTCACTTTCAACAATAAGGTTTACCAACAAATTGATGGGGTAGGGATGGGATCACCAGTCGGACCGTTAGCAGCTGACTTTTTTATGACTCATTTAGAAAGTGTAATTTTTAGACAATCTCCCACTCATCTCAAGCCAATTTTCTATCGACGCTTCGTTGATGATTCGATAGCAGTCTTTGATAATGCGGTACAAGCGCAACAATTCTTTAACTTCCTAAATTCTTTGCACCCCAATATAACGTATACAATGGAAACTGAGAAAAATGGCTCCCTCCCCTTCTTAGATCTTTTAATTTCGAAAAACGGTGATTCTATTACTACATCAGTTTACAGGAAACCCACTTTCACTGGTTTGGGCATGAATTTTTTTAGTTTTACTGATTTCAAACTATAAGATGTCTTGTATTAAAACTCTCCTGTTCAGAGGATATAATTTGACCTCTAATTTTACCTTACTTAATGATGAATTTAATAATCTAAGATCATACTTTACTAATAATAGTTTTCCTGTTCAATATGTAGACAAACTAATTAGATCCTTCTTAAATAATGTTTATAGCCCTCAACTTCCATGTATTACAGTACCGAAGGATATAAAATATTTCTTGGTACCTGAAATGGGTCCTTTGAATAAGGAATTTAAGCTTAAATTTACAAAATTGTTAAGGAAATTTTTTATCATACTGATTTCCGCATCATATTTATTAATAAACGTCTTTAGGTAGCTTTTTCTCAGCGAAGGATCGAACCCCTGACTCGTTGCGTAGCGGTGTTGTATATTTATTTACCTGCCTAGGTGTCTCCTTGGGAATTACATCGGCAGCACTGTTCGCTCTCTCAGGGCTAGATTTTATTCGCATATGGGAATAAGTGGCCGAACAGGTAAAATTTTAAAAACTAAAGAATCCTCCAGTATTCGTGAACACAGCATTCAATGTAAGGTTGATGTCACTTTAGACAATTTTAAAATTCTTGGTTGTAATACTTGTCCCAACTCACTAAGAATTTTAGAATCGCTGTTCATTAAAGCATTGTCCCCTAGTCTGAATGTTGACTCATCGGCCGTCCCTCTCAATTTGCTATGATCCCTCCTCCTTCCCCAATTCCTTATAATCCTCCGTCCCCAATCGCCCTCGCCATTCTCTCGTGTTTCCCGTTCTTTGTCTGCTCAAATTAGTCGGCCTCGGATACTGCAGTGTAAGGTAGATAGTTCCAGTGTTTCCAGTGTACTATTGGTAATTTTTCCAGTGTATTAATTTCACTTTTACTACATGTATTTAAAAATAACTTCTTAATTTTTTATATGTAAATCTGTATAACTTAGAACTTAACCCTCTTTTCTCAGTCTTTTAAAATTTGTCTTTACGAATAGGTTATAGAAATTTTCTGTTTTGTTTTTCATTCAATATTGATTTTAATTTCACATTGTTATTAAACAGCCTGAAGATGAGCGTATTGCTCGAAACGTTGCGCATTAAAGAAGACTTTTCATGGCATTTACATTTCTCCTTGTCATTGGATTTCTCTTAAATATATATATATATATATACCTTCAAGTGCAAGCCAAATTAAAAAAAAATTTTGCAATTAAGACACGCGCACAAAAAGTTTATTATATATAATTATATATATATATATATATATATATATAAATAAAGTAAAAGCTATATTTTTTCCTCTTCTAATAAATCTTTCTGCCTTCTGGAAAGAATGTTTGCCATTTCATGGCAGTTTAACTTAAAGGTAAAACTTAATTAATTGATTTACCTTTGTCCAAATTCTTAGTTTACGTCGTCATGGTAATTTTGCCCATTCAGAAAATGGTCTCTCGTCTTTTTTTTTTTTAGCCGCCTTTTTTTTTGAGGGGTGGAGGGCGTATATTTATTCTTTTGTAGATTTTATTTTGTGAAGCAGAGGGAGAATCATGTCTTCTTCTTTTTTGTGAGTGGAATTTGTTTTGTGTTAGTTATTTTGAAATTTTGAATGTTTGCGCAATGTTTTATTATGTTACATGTACAGATTGTCCCATAAGACACCATAGGATTAAATGCAGTATTTAAATGAAACCCTAAATTTAATTGACTTATGAAATACCTTGTATATCTAAAGGCGCGCTTATAGTATAATTATTTTTTTAATAGTGTACCGATTAATCAGCATCGGCAGAATCGGTTATTTTGTTGGGCATCGACATCGGCCAAATTTATCCGATTCTCTTACCGATTCTTTGAAATTTTAACATTTTTATTACAAAACAAAATCTGGATCTTTTCCGTTTGACTGCCGCCATTGAAACATAAGAGGTGAGTGCCCCCAGCCTTCTTTACTTAGCCTTATAAGGCTAACTAACGAAAATATCACGACCTAACCTAACCAATCGTTAGGTCAACTGTACGACCTTGACGATTGGTTAGGTTAGGTCGTGATATTTTTGTTAGTTAGCCTTATAAAGCTAACTAAAGAAGGCTGGAGGCCCTGATCTTCAGATGATCCCCTTATTTTCTGAGTACAACGATTAAAACTTAAAAAATTAAGCATGGATCTTGAAAGTAATTAAAATTGTTTATAAGAAACAAAATTTGAAGGGGAAATTAAGAAAAGCTTTTTTATAAAGTAACTTATTTTGTATCATCAAGACATTTCAGTTAAAATACAAAATACAAAAAGTTTAATTATGTTTCAATGGCGGCAGTCAAACGGAAAAGATCCCAAAATCTATATTTATGGAAAACTTAATATACAAAAAACACAATTTATGATAATTTATACTCATTTCAAAGTGCAATTGTATAAAATACATTTTCCATTCACGAAAAACACAGCTTAATAAGTTAAGTTACCCACAAATTTACATTTTCTCTAACTAACTAATCTCTAAATATTATAAACTATTGTAATCTCTATATTAAGTTGTACTTTATAATTTATATATTAAACTATCTTATTATGTTGACTTTATTTTAAGTATTTGGACGTTTTCCAGTTTATGTACCGTTTTCTACAGTACCTACATTACATACAGCATAGTAAACATTTTTAGATTGAAATTATTTATTCAAGGACCATTCGGAAATGGTATGGTTAGGTTAGGTTAGGTTAGGTTAGGTTATCAAGAACTCATTTTTGATCACTCATTTTTTATCTGAAAAGAAGCAAAAATAAATTATATGAAAAACGGTACACAAACTGGAAAAGGTCCAAGTATTTTAATAATTTTATAAACCAAAACTGTATATCCATGGTTTTTATTTAAAGTGGCCACCAGGGACTTTAAATTTTAATGAAATATTTTGTTGTTGTCGACATTGTTGAATAAAGAAAATACGGTGCTACTATAGCGTGATTCCTACCGGTGACTTCGATACTATAGGGTGATTCCTACCCGTTTTGGTTCGAAACTTTTATTGGTGCTACTATAGTATGCGGTCTACCTTTTAATTATAGCTTCTTATCTTGTTTACGTACTAATTGCTTGTTTACATCCCAATGTCAATCGCCCTTGACGATTGGTTAGGTTTAGTTATGATATTTTCGTTAGTTTTAACGAAAATATCATGACTAAACCTAACCAATCGTAGGTAGGCCACATACTATAGTAGCGCCGAAAATACCTTCAACATAAGAAAAACAATTACTTTAAATATTGGTATTCAATTTAGGAAACTAAAATAATTTCATCATTTTACTGAGTAATACAACTTTTTAACATCATTTTAGCTACGGTATATGAGTAACAAATTCTGGTACTCTAGAGTCTAGATAGTAGAGTGAGCTAAGGAAAAGTATTTAAACAAATTTGAAATGTAAATATATGAAAATTGAAAGTTTTCGCATTAAATTAGTAAAATTTATGAAGGGAATTGATTTTTTTAAGTATAGGCAAAGAATCGGCATCGGCTAAATTTTGGAATCGGTACATCACTAATTTTTTTTAAGGCTCGTAAATAAAATCATTTGCCATTAGCCAAAGGAGAAAAAACAGTAAATTGACAGCAGGTGTTTTTAAAGAATTATTATTATGTATACACGACGACACTCGCAAATTTTAAAATTATTATTGTTATATATATATTTAACGACACTCGCAAATTCTACAAAAATAAATATTAACAAAATATCATTTCATTATTCTTTGTTAGAAGAGAGAGAGAGGCATTTTATTCAAACCTACAATATGGAAACGCAAAACCCCATATAAATACACTTAAAATAAGAGAACAAAGCTTTTGGATCAGAAAATAAGAGAAAAGAAATGCGAATTTTACACTTCAATTCGAGATCCTTTGAGAGGCATTAATAATGTCAGAACCAAGGTTTAACTTGGTGAACTGAGGAATATCGCATTAAGTCCCCAAAGGGGGTCCATTGTTCTTGTTGGGATGCCTTCGGCGCTCTGCTATTTTTAGAGGTCGCAATTCAACGATGAAGAATTCTGAATATAGGGAGATTTTTTTCCTTTTTGGTTGGGGGACAGAGGGGTGAGGAGGTTCGTTTTGGAAAGGGAAAGTCATTTTCTACTTTTGAGGTTTACAAGGAACATTTTTTTTTTTTTAAATATACATAATCGAAATATATATACCGTAAAATTCGGTGTACAAGTCGACGTGGTGTATAAGTCGACCCAAGATTTTAGTCAAGAAATTCGTGTTTCAAGATTATATCCTTTGTATAAGTCGATCCCCCACTCCTCCACTAACCAACCAACCATTCATTCAAAAAATGTGGGATTAGTAATCAAATGGATGGGATGGAAGATGATTTGTTGTGGAGAGATAGTGATAACGAAGAAGATGCAGTAAACAATTTAAGCGATTCCAATTCAGATTCAGATACATATGGCGACCTTGATCCTAATCCTAACAAAATTTTTAAAGTTTTTTATTCTTTTAACCTTTTAACTGTTTTTAATAAATAAAGTGTAATTCAATATCTGTATTTGAGCTCATCCTTGATCATGTGCACAAGTTTACCTCTCTTGGATTAAGGTTCTGATTTCATACTTGTTGTATAAGTCGACCCTAAAATTTAAAGATATTTATTAATGCTTTAAACATCGACTTGTACACCGAATTTTACGGTATATATATATATATATATATATATATATATATATATATATATTATATATATATTATATATATATATATACAGGGTGTCCGAGAATTATCTGTACAAGTTTTGGCTGTTATTAAAGTCAACCATGAAGTGTAGAAATTCCAGTGTTGTCCCATTTTACAGAGAATCTCATTAAGTCTTTTCTGATACCAAGTTTTGACAAGTTTTTTAGAAATTCCAGTGTGTCCGAAAATTATCTGTACAATTTCATCTTTTAATAAAATTCTTGATAACACACGTAAAATTCTTAAACAAGATTATTAGAATCTGTATTTTCAAAAGTTTCTTTTATTAAAGTAACGTTGTTACAAACATTCGATATGTGCACCATCAGTGATTCGCAAAACATCCAATCGATAATCCAAATGTTGCCATGTTGCTTTTAAATCATCAATGTCTGTCACCCGCGTACAAAAAGAAAAACTTGTCAAAACTTATCAGAAAAAACTTAATGAGTTTCTCTGTAAAATGGGACAACACTGGAATTTCTACACTTCATGGTTGACTTTTAATAACAGCCAAAAATTGTACAAATAATTCTCGGACACCCGGTGTATATATATATGTATATATATATATATATATATATATATATATATATTATATATAATTATATATATATATATATGAACAGAAGGACCAACACAACGGCAAACATTTTCATTTATTTTTTGTACTTCAGACGTTTCGACAAATCTTTTGTCATCATCAGTGAATTAAGCCTTAAAACCTTAAAACAAAAGTAAAAAGTGAAAATTACATCAATACAATATTAAAACCATTAAAATTAAAACCTTAAAACAAAATGAAAATTGCATCAATACAAAATTAAAATTAAATTAAATTACCTCAATAGGTAAATACACAATGTTTACATCGACCTCCATACTTGGCAAAGCCTAAGAGAACATGGATGGTCAGAGGATTAGAAGGTATATGTCTATGAGGATCGGTTGGTTAGTTAAAAGAGCTGTAATTTGTAGGATGAACTATTATTGTTAATGGAGGGTTTGTTTCTATAGATGTACAAAGATTCTAAAATTCGGAGTTCTGTGAGGTTATTGGATCTAGTTAAAATTTCAAACTGAGTTTTGTGAAGGGGATGGTTGCTTTCATTACTATGGTTTCTAGCCCTCCACAATCCGCAATTAGAAACCATAGTAATGAAGCAACCATCCCCTTCACAAAACTCAGTTTGAAATTTTAACTAGATCCAATAACCTCACAGAACTCCGAATTTTAGAATCTTTGTACATCTATAGAAACAAACCCTCCATTAACAATAATAGTTCATCCTACAAATTACAGCTCTTTTAACTAACCAACCGATTCTCATAGACATATACCTTCTAATCCTCTGACCATCCATGTTCTCTTAGGCTTTGCCAAGTATGGAGGTCGATGTAAACATTGTGTATTTACCTATGAGGTAATTTAATTTAATTTTAATTTTGTATTGGTGCAATTTTCATTTTGTTTTAAGGTTTTAATTTTAATGGTTTTAATATTGTATTGATGTAATTTTCACTTTTTACTTTTGTTTTAAGGTTTTAAGACTTAATTCACTGATGATGACAAAAGATTTGTCGAAACGTCTGAAGTACAAAAAATAAATGAAAATGTTTGCCGTTGTGTTGGTCCTTCTGTTCATCTGTAAGCTCCGTTTCCCTAAGGAGAAGTCAATAGCTTTGATACACACACACACACACACACACACACACACACTAGGGGCTGAGAAGGAAACAGTTGGAAATATTCACAAACGTCTACAAAACGTTTACGGAGATGCTGCTGTTGATCGAAGCACAGTTGGACGCTGGTCTAAACGTGTGAGATCATCGGAGAGAGGGAGAGCCAGCCTCGATGATGAGCCACGCAGCGGTCGCCCGACATCGGCTGTGACATCTCACACTGTGCAACGTGCTAACAGTATCATTCGATCAAATCGGCGCGTCACATACAAGGAACTATCACTGGTGCTAGGAATTAGTGAAGGAAATGTGAATACGATAATTCAGCAACTGAGATACTCAAAAGTGTGTTCACGGTTTGTTCCTCGCGAACTGACTGAAGATCACAAAGCCCAAAGAAAAGAATTGCTTCTGAGTCGTTGGTTCGATACGAGACAGAAGGGGATGACTTCCTTTCACGAATTGTGACTGGGGATGAGACTTGGGTACACCACTTTGAACCTGAAACAAAACGCCAATCCATGGAGTGGCATCACGCAGACTACCCACGCAAGAAAAAGTTCAAAATGGCTCCCTCTGCACGAAAGGTTATGGCCACCATCTTCTGGGACATGAAAGGAGTGATTCTGGTGGACATTATGAAGAAAGGACAAACAATCAACTTAGAGCAGAGGTCGGGGAACAGGGGTAAATTACCCGAAATGGGGTAAATTTAAAAATTTTGGGGGTAATGCGTGCGGTATGAGAGACACTTCCCTCAGAGCCTCAGTCGTGTGTATGGTATCATGAAACGAAGAGGTCCTTTTAGTGCTTGACACTTTGTGCTGATATTTTTTTCATATATTTTTTTTTATTTTGTTACATAAATGTGGCGTTATTCTAAATTTTAGAATATTACGAATTTACGTCCTGATTTTGATGTATCAAAAATGAAACAGCATCATTTTTCCAAAACCTGAAGTGGAGATGTTTTGAATGAAATTCTTCAGTTCTTCAATCCTTTTTACTAATTTTGTTTGTGTGCTATTCTATGCCAGCATGTGTGGCTTTTTTTATTTCTCCCATAATAATGGATCCAATAAACATTTTTTGAATTTTAATTTTTTTGTATACCATATGCAACAATTTTAAGAGCAATTGGCTTGTTTTTGTTTACTTTGAAGTCTGGGGGTAATTTCATTTTACTCAAATAGATTTTTAGGTAATACCCAAAAACGTTCCCCGACCCATGACTTAGAGGCATATATTGCTACCCTACAGAGACTCCACAGACGTATAAAGCGAGTTCGACCGGAGAGAAAACTGGAAGACGTCCTTCTTTTGCACGATAACGCAAGACCACACAACAGTTTGCAAACGAGAGAGGTCATCACAAAAATGCGCTTCAGTGTGTTACCCCACCCCCATACAGCCCGGATCTGGCACCTTCAGATTTCCATTTGTTTGGGCCAATGAAGGCTGCTATTCGTGGAAGGAAGTTTCAGAGTGACGATGAGGTTGTTGAGGAGGTTAAGAGGTGGATCCAGCGGACCCCAGCGCACTTTTAGCAGCAAGGAATAAAGGGTCTTGTTTCGAGGTGGAGGAAAGCCGTAGAAAAGGATGGAGTATATGGAAAAATAAAAACTTGTAAATTTTTGTGTACAAAATTTCTGGAACTTGCAAGGAAACTTGGAAAGAAAAAAAAAAGGTGGGGCAAAATATATTGAGTGGCCCTCGTATTTTTTTTTTTTGTAGAGTTCGTGGATGAAGTTACTGTTAACTGCACACACACACACACACGTGTGTGTATATATACATATATATATATATATATATAACTATATATAATATATATATATAACCTTTGTGTTGCTTCCGCACGAATTGTCCATTCTAACGAAGGTCAAGCTTTTCACTTCACCTTAGACCTACAATTTAACGTGGAATCCGAACCATGCCCCACCAGCAGCCCAGCGTCTTAACCACTCGGCCACCCAGGGTACCCATTTATCTACCAACCACTTTTTATTGAGTGAGAGGATGAACAGCTGGGTTTGGTTGCGCGCCGGCTGCCGTAACCGGGTCTTGATCCCGAGGCTGATGGATTTGTAGTCAGCGGCGCTAACCACTACACCACCAATATATACACACAGTTTTATACCACCAATATATATATATATGAAAATTATTTCACGAAAGTAACACACAGTTTTATACGAGAGAAGCCCTTTATATATATATGTGTGTGTGCGCTCGCGCGCGTGTGTAAAAAATATTAAATTGATGTTGCTTGTGGATGTAAGAAATAATTATATGCATACCTGTAAAGGAAGGAATAAGTGAAATTTCTCCTATAATTGGGAACAGTTCCTGCATTTTACCTTTTACTTCGAACTTTGTACGCGAATTCAAACTCTTGAATTTATCCTTAACGAATTTACAAGATAAATTTTTTGTTGTTTGATTTCCTTCCTAATGATAAAGGTCATGTGATGCGAGGGACCTACAGCTTTACGTGGGGTTCGAACCATCTTCGGAGCGCTACATCATTTGAATGTGTGGAGGAGGACGATTACTCACTTTAACTACTGAACAAAGTCAGTGTCACCTAACATTTATCCCCGCTGATCTAACGCGAAAAGGTGTTACGACGTGGCCACGACTTTTGTCCAAGTGAAGACACGTAGGAACACACACACACACAATGTTTGGCTACCCTGCAAAACCGCGACATTTACCCAATCTAAAAAACGTAATAAATTTAACAAAACCTAATCAAACCCTATCTAACATTAATTATATCCCCTTTTCATGATAAAATATAGCATTTATAAAGATAAACTGCCGCGATACTGCTAATGTCGTGATATGCATGTTGGACTGTGTATATCTTAAAGATTGTCGTGGTTCCTTAGGGAAAACAAGAACACACACACACACACACACAAAGAAAACCGAGAATACGTTTGATTAACTGTAATTTCAAATAAAGATGTTGAAAAGAGATTACCGTATATATATATATATATGAAAATTATTTCACGAAAGTAACACGTGAAAAATATTTATGATGAATAAAAACCACGAAGGAAAGGAAACAGAAAATGGTGCTCAAGCGCTTTCGTCTAATGACATCCTCAGGAACACTGAAGTACATAAAAAGGTTAAGCCTATATATAGGTTACAGAAAGAAAAAATAAATAACATACATACCACATATATATATATATATATATTATATATATATATATATATTACAAATACACACATACATACATACATACATATATATACAATAAACAGAGAAGTAAAAATAATAAAAAATTAAAAATTAAAACCTTAAAGGATTACCAGTGAGGCGTACAGATTTGTAAGGAAAAATATTCCGTTAGAACAGGACAGTTGTCCAGTGCCCTTTTTGTCCATTTGTCAGAGTTAGCCCACTGTATTGATTGGAATAATGCTTCAGTTTTATTCCATTCAAGCAACATTGTTAATAGAAATATTCTTGAGTCTGCCATTATCCAACTTTCAAATAACTTCAACATAAGCAAAGGTCTTTTTCAACTCGATCCTGTTATGTTGAATTCCTTTAAAACAGATTTAGATAAGAAGAGTAAAACATTAAATCTTTGGTAAACTTGTCTTCTACTTTATTAACTTTTAATTTGCATTTTATTTTTTTATATATATCGAAACCTGACCATAGGCAGCAGTGTGTTAAAACCCGGGCAGAGTTCCAGTATAAATTTGTATTTTTATAATCCATTTGATCTTGTGCTAAAAATCGATTAACTTTTAATTTGCATTTTATTTTTTTATATAACGGTGAACCAAAAGTAGGTGGACAGTAGGTTGAATACGGTTTGTGTTATATTATATTATAACTATGGTGTTCATTATAACTATGGTGTTTGTGTTATATTATATTAAATATTATAACTAAATTTATTTAAATTTTATTTTGTATTATAGTATACAAAAAATTAAATATGTATTCTCAAATAAACGTTATCATTTACTGTCCACCTACATTTGGTCACCCTATATATCGAAACCTGACCATAGGCAGCAGTGTGTTAAAACCCGGGCAGAGTTCCAGTATAAATTTGTATTTTATAATCCATTTGATCTTGTGCTAAAATCGATATTTTTCCTTACAAATCTGTACGCCTCACTGGTAATCCTTTAAGGTTTTACTTTTTAATTTTTATTATTTTTACTTCTCTGTTTATTGTATATATATGTATGTATGTATGTATGTGTGTATTTGTATATAGATATGTATGTATATATATATTTATATATATATATATATATATATATATATATATATATATGTGTGTGTATGTATGTTATTTCTTTTTTCTTTTTTCTTTCTGTAACCTATATATAGGCTTAACCTTTTATGTACTTCAGTGTTCCTGAGGATGTCATTAGACGAAAGCGCTTGAGCACCATTTTGTGTTTCCTTTCCTTCGTGGTTTTATTCATCATATATATATATATATATATATATATATATATATATAATATATATATATATAATTGCATTGCAGGCTTGGCTCAGATGGCAGTCTGTTTTATATTTAATATAAAATAAAGGTGTTGATTACCTAGAACATCAAAGCTACAAAAGAACAAAGCCAAATATGAGATTTAAAAGGACAAATATACGAGAGAATTAAATAATTAATTTAAATAAAATTAAGTAAAACCTAAACTAAACTAACCCCCATCCCCCCTAAAAAAAAACCTAAGCTACCTTCCAAAAAAAAAACCTCAAACTACCAGAATCGAGAGACATTATATCTATACTATCTATCTATAACTAGAAAATCCCTTATTTTTGCTTCCCCATTCCGAATAATGCTCCCAGTGACGTCACAAAAGGGGGCGGAGCTTTGAAAGGTCCAATCTGATGCTTGATAGTGTCACAAACAGATGTTCTTGAATCACGGGGTGAAGCTATACAGCAGACACGCATAACACGGGTTAGTTTAGGCGATCAATGCAATATCCTCGGACTGTATTTTAAAATTAACTCATACACAGATAGGAAATGGTCTTCATAGAAAGGAATAGCGCAATACGTATATGAATAAAGTCGTAATATATTATATAGGAACTAATATATATATATATATATATATATTGTCCTATATAATATATTAGGACTTTATTCATATATATATATATATGCGTGCGTAGGCAACTGGACAAAAGTGTGTGATAATTCACAGATGTAGTGGGGTAATTTTCTTTTAGGTAACACTTTTGATACCTCGGAACATTAAACAAATCGTATAAAATATTCTACAAATATTTTTACCCTCGGAAAAAAGAGATGTTTTGGTGGGATATTTTAATTAAGGTTCGAGCCCTCAGTATGTTCCTTTTTTAAATGTGTTGGTGATGTCGTTATTACAAAATAACTAAACATTTTAAATATAGACATTAAATTCCACAAAGTCATGATTCGGAATAAAATATAAAACGATATTTTTTACTAAGTTTACGTAGGTGAGCATATCTATCTATCTATCTATTTGGTATTTTCTCTTCTAGTGATTTTTGTCTAAGTTAGAGACAGTAATTATACTCAGACGAATTGATACGCTAAGCCGGGTTGGTATCTCTGATGGATGAGTAATAATAATAATAATATTAATAATTTTATTGTTTTTTGCTACATGTATAAGGTAAACAGAGAGTAACATCTAATAAAACTCACATACACACACACAATAGTACGACAGTTAATATATTCCTAAGCATACGTAGCGTAGTAGGATTAACAATATAAAACAATAGTCACAACAACAACAATAATCCTATATACTATTGAGCGAAAATGTGTGTGTGTGTGTGTGCTTTCTTCGGGACCGTGCACAGACTAAACGGCACATCGGAAGATTCTGCAACCACCACCAACTGATAGCCCATGAGCTGCCGATGTGCTCTCTAAAGTTTCCAAAGGCCCCAGCACCGCGATAAACTACAGAAAAGAACGCAGCCGTGAAAATCTTGAGCTTCACATTGTGTGACGTATACTGCTCGCCCGGAGGGCGGGTAGCAGTATATGTCACAGTGCTACTCGCCCCGGGGTAGAGGGGGTGAGGGTAATGGCGTTTTTTTAAATTTTGTAGCTGGATCACAGTGCTACCCGCCCGGAGGGCCAAGTTGTACAACGGTCGCGAGCGATATTATATATATATACCCACACACACACACATACATACCCATAAGTACACACACACACATACATACATACCCATAAATACACGCACACACACACACACATACCCATAAATACACACCCGCATACATATATGCACATGCTCATCATGCACTCAAAACAGTGGAACGGTAATGCTTTCATATACTTACATAGCATAGAACTACCATTAACAAGCAAATTTTATTGGCAGAATGGAGTTATATGGTAAATCTTATTAGATAACGCAGATTAGCCAAGTTATGTACATTTGCTTTAAAGATAGGTATAGAGGCAAAAGAGAGAAAAGTACATGAAGATTATCTTTTGTAAGCTAAAAGCATGTTTACAAATACATACAGTATCGATATTCAGCTTTACACATTCATATAATTACACATAATTACATGTAGGTATTCAGCTAAGATTGTACCTTCGTATTTATTAGGATATTACACGCTGAAATATAATTAAATATTAAATAATTGGATCAAGTAAAGATAAGCACCCCCAACCTTTTTTAGTTAGCTTTATAAGGCTAACTAACGAAAATATCACGACTTAACCTAACCAATCGTTAGGTCAACTGTACGCCCTTGACGATTGGTTAGGTTAGGTCGTGATATTTTCGTTAGTTAGCCTTATAAAGCTAACTAAAAAAGGTTGGGGGTGCTTATCTTTACTTGATCCAAATAATTATATAACTTAAATATCGAAATATTAATTACCTCGCTAATTGAGTATCTTGACAACCTTATAGACCTTGACCTTGCGCATATTTGGTTTTATTTTACCAGTTATTATTGTTTTCGTTCTCCTATAGAGAAATATCGAAATAAATATAGAAACAAGATTATATACAGGGTGATTCAAAAGTCAGGTTACATAGGGCTTTTCTATTTCTTTGCAGGTAAATGAGTTATGAGATGTTATCGAAGGAGGAGCGCATTGATGTGATATTCCTAGCTGGCTGCGCAAGTGCATTGCCGTTAACGGTGGCCATATCGAACATGTGATGTGACTATTCCCCTATATCATTACATAATACAGTATTTCCCTATGTAACCTGACTTTTGAATCACCCTGTAGTTTAATTTTGTTATTGAAATAAGACTGGGGATACCGAGTTATGGTTCGTATGAATTGATGAATTTGTCTTTGAGTTTCCTTTGGAAGATTTTTAATGTTCTAGATTGTTTTATCTCTTGTTCAAGTGAATTCCAAAGATTTGGACCTGTTGAGGATAAGGATCTAATCACACAATCTAGAGTATAATTCGTTTTTCTAATGTACTCGTACGTGTCTGGTGTTAAAGTGGTGGTGTGTTTGGGAAGTTAATATTTTGTTTTGGACGGTTTCTGGAGTAGTATATGGACGATTTGATACATATATACATGGCCGTAACTACCTATGAGGTCACCGAGGTCGGACCTCGGTAATTATTTCCTAAAAAAAAAAAAAGAGACTGAACCGTTCTCCGTGTATGAAACGCATATTACCGCTTTTCTTTGAAAAGAGGGAGCGTCGAGCGTTTTGTGTTTTGTGTTTAGTGTATAGCTTGGGTTGTTTGTAGATGTCATTTTGGTCTGAATTTTGCTCGTCCCGCCGCGCTCGAAAAAAATCTGGACCTCACTAATTTCTAAACCCTAGTTACGGCCCTGTGTGTGTATGTATATATATATATATATATATAATATATATATATATATATATATGCGGCAACGTTTAAGTTGTAGATTTCTCCTAGTTTGAGAATTTTTAACTCGTAGAACATTTGATCTGTACTCTCATTTCATCTCCGAATCAAAAAAATAGAATACTGTCTCAAATGCGCTCATGACCTTGAAATACCTTTAAGTTATACACCTTTGAAAAAAAAAAAGCAAAAACCTTAATAACTAGTGAAAAGTTAATACATAGCGACATACCAAAATACTAGAAAATCTTGTCAGATATTCAATCAAATATTCAAATACTGTGAACTTTTCAACCTTTAAAATGTTCCGTGCGATGATTCCTCATTTCACGAAGGTCAAGCTTGTTGCTTCTCCTTTTGAATAACCGAATCCCAGTGAAATTCGTTTGATCATGGATTTTAAATGTTTGCTGACATTTTTAAATTCTTAATGGCGTTGCAGTTGTAATTTTATTGCTTACAAAAAATGCAAGTAAGTAAGTAAGTTCCTTTACGAGAAATCGTGATTCCCTCGCGACAGTATCTGAATATATGCCCTGGTTGTAGACATCAGCAAACACTATTTTCAGCTGTATGTAAAATCATCTGGTCACTGTCGTTCCGTCTGCGCGTGCAGGAAATTAACGTATCTAACGGTTGTCAGGAAGTCATTTCAGAATTAGTTAAAAAATACTCCTATTGTACGAAAAGAAGTTAACCGCTGCACTATCGAAACGTTTTCCCTTTTATTCAAACGAGCCCTACTCCAGTTAGTAGGAGAACCATTCGACGGAGGATTCACAAAATTTAGTCGCAAGAAGAACAGCGAGCAAAAAATCCGCTCCTGAATTAAAAGCAGAATGAGTCTCCTTTTTGCCACGAAATATGCTGATTGTACCATCAAGCTTATGTTCAGCGATGAGAACCACATCATGCAGTTTCGGCAGAATCTTCTGTACGTCAGGCGTCCACCCAATTAACTACAGTATTCCAATTGCCGTACTATCACCATGAATCCCCCCCCCTCCAGTAGTTTGGGGATGTTTTGACGCCCAGGGCGCAAGGGGAACTCTGGCTTTGTCCGGAATGTACGATCGTGAATTTCCGTGTTTACTTAAACATCCTCAAACATGCTCTGAGAACACCGCAGAAGGAGAGATATTTCTGGGTCCACCATGATAGTGCACCTTGCTACACAGCTAAAAATTTTAAAAAAGAATGTATGAAGAAACGCATTTTAACCTTGCATTGACCTGGTAACTCTCCTAACGTCAGTCCGATTGAAAACTTTTTAAAACTTCGAAAGGTGAACATCCCTGAAAAGTAGCCAGGATCCCACAAAGCTTTTTGTACTGTTAAAAAAAAGTTTGACATTGAGTGCGAGATGGCCCTGGAATTGTGCAAAAATTTTATGTCCATGCCCAACAGGATCAAAGGAGTCACCAATGTTGCCAAGAAAGACCCCACTAAATATTAAATCCACCTTAAAAGTGCAATTTCTTAATCCTTTTGATTCAAAATTTTAGGACACATCCACACACCCGCAAATAAATTAAATATATATATATATATATATATATATATATATTATATATATATATATATATATATATATATATATACACGCTTAATAAATTAATTTTAATGTCCGGAGAGGCGGGCGAACGCCAAATTGGATAAGAAACTTACTCTTTATTCCGTGTACTGTACTTGACAGAATTTACGCAAGATGGCGTCTGAATGCTAAAAGGCCGATCAGTGCGAAATGATCTAATTTAACCGCTTTAAACAGTCTCTCGCACTTGCCGGAACCAGATAAACATTTATTTAAAGCTCGCGTTATTTTGCATATAGCTAGAGGGTGTATGTAAAATGTATCTCAGAAAACTATTTAAGGAACTAGTCATTTTATATATATATATATATATATATATATTGAAAAATGAAACAGTCCTGAGAATTATAGTCCTTATATATATATATATATATATATATATAGGGTGAACCAAATGTAGGTGGACAGTAAATGATAACGTTTATTTTGAGAATACATATTTAATTTTTTTGTATACTATAATACAAAATAAAATTTTAAATAAATTTAGTTATAATATTTAATATAATATAAACAAAACACCATAGTTATAATGAACACCCTAGTTATAATATAATATAACACAAACCGTATTCAACCTACTGTCCACCTACTTTTGGTTTCACCGTGTAATATATATATATTATTATATATATTATATATATATATTATATATATATATATATATAATATATATATATATAGATATATATATATATATGCGCCTCGGTGGTGTAGTGGTTAATGTCGCTAACTATGAATCCATCGGCCACGGGATCGAGACGCGGTGACGGCAGCCAGCGCGCAGCAAAATCCAGCTGTTCATCCTTCCGCACAATAAAGAAAGTGGTTGGTAGATAAATGGGTACCTTGGCAGGGCCGGCGAAAGCTGCCCCGGGGAAGGATTGGTGTATGGGCCCCCCTGTTTACTCAGTATTTAATTATGAATGTCTTTTGTGTACATAAACAAGCAAACTGATTATATGTCTAAGTCACTATTCAAAACATACAGTATGATAATCTCTATAAAATGTATGTTCATTAATTATGTTTCCTCTGTTATTTAAGCAATTGCTTTAGTAATATTTTTAGATTTTATCCCCCCTCTTTCCGGGCCCCCTAGAGGTCCAGGCCCCTGGGATATAACCCGGCGGCCCTGACCTTGGGTAGCCTAGTGGTTAAGAAGCTGGGCTGCTCTTGGGGCGTGGTTCGGATTCCACGTTAAACTGTAGGTCTAAGGTGGAGTGAAAAACTTGACCTTCGTCAGAATGAATAATTCGGGCGGAAGCAAACCAAAAGCCAAAGTTAAATTACTGTAGTTCTGCATACAAATTAAACATACCACTGATTATGGGAGTTTGACTTCCAAAACGTCTGATATTATGATAAATCTTTATATTGGTGACGTGGGCGTTGATCGTTCTTTTTATCCTTAAATGCCTCTTCTTAAGAACACCCTTTTCTCTACAATTATATATATATAATATATATATATATATATATTTTTTTTTTTTTTTTTTTTACGAGGAAGGGAGGGCTAAGGGCCAGCGCCCGCACAAGCGACCCCTCTGCAGAAGAAGGAGAGAGTAAAAACAAAGTCTCCAAAGCCAAATGATATATCCTGCTTATTATTCTCTCTCTCTCTCTCTCTCTCTCTCTCTCTCTCTCTCTCTCTCTCTCTCTCTCAAGCCACCCTTCTGTGAAGACGTCTGCTCAAGCTCCTCTTGAAAGATTTTTGTGGACTGTTTATTGAAATCGTGTATTTCTATACAAAAAAAAAAAATCTTTCCATCTCGTGGTGTTTAATATTCCGAAGCTGTGGGATAAATATTTATATCATATTTTATAATAAAAATGCCGTTTACAAAATACACATGCGCGGTATGCTTATTTCAATACACTTGAGACATTTATGTTAATGATTCTAAAGCCGGGAAATAGTATTTGAAAATTTTGTAATTTAAACGTTTCACGAGTTAAAAAATTAAATTTTTAAAATTTTACTGAAAAATTAATGTTGACGCGCAAAAAGGTCTTTGTGTACTCGGTAAAATTATTGTTGAAGATAACTAAAAAAGGAATTGAACTTAATAATTCTTCGAATTCCGTGGGCAAATTAAACGATTATATTAAAATATTAAATAAATTCAAGATAATGTACGAAAAATTGATGCAAAAGTTGATAAAATTGTCAATTGTATTCAATCGAATAGATGTAGTTCAAATGTTGATAGTTTTACTTTGATTAGAAACGGTGCTTAGCCAAAAACGTCAAGTTTTCAGTTGGAGTGTCAACATCTATTTAGTCACCTAGAAACTATAGAAAACGAAGACGAAACTGTTGTTGCTTTGTCTATTGTTAGGTGTATGGGTAAAGAACTTTGTTTAAGAAATAGATTAAAACGAAAGAGAATATACGTGCCAGGCGCTAAACTAGAAAGAACTGAACAGGAAGTAAAGAATTTAGAGTTAGAAATTGCAAATTCGCTGTTAATTTCTCACGTTGGAGGAAATGACTTATACAATTTCAGTAGTAGGATAGAAGGATTGTTAACTACTACGGTGTCCATACGTCTCGGTTTCCAGAGAGCTGTCTCGGTCTTTAGAAAAAAGTTTTTAGGACAAAAAAATTACTAAGGTGTGTATTGTTATATTTAGTATTCATTTACTCCGTTAAAAAGTGTTTTCAAAATAAGCTTATAGGCTATAGGGCATAGATCCGCCCCTGTCCCGGTTTCTCCAATCACAAATCTGAACACCCTGTTAACATACTGTATATCGGAGTTTGTTAAATCTTTGAAAGATAAGTCGAATGATGTACTGATTTCTGGGTTCTTCCGAGAATTTTTGTAAGTAATTGATTGTTAAGTAAAGCAATTTACTTCAATACTAAACTAGAAGCGATGTGCTTTCCTGAAGGAGTAGAATTCGTTAACTTTTGGTCGGAATTTAACTCGGCGGATTTTTTCATTCAAGGCGTTCACTTGAATGAAACGGGTAATTCGCGACTCGGGAGATTGATTGACCAAAAAGTGAGTAAGCTTTATTTAAAACGTAGGCAAGCTGAAATAGTTCTTTCTCGTTTAGGAAATGTAACTCGTCGGCTCAGGGAAATTCAACGCGTATAGAAAAAACAAATAGTAACGTAAAGAACAGCTTAAAAATAGTGTTTTTTTAATCCGAGGAGCGTAAGGAATAAGTTTAACGAATTTAAAGCATTTGTTCACACTGAAAATTATGACATTATAGCAATAACTGAACCATAGATTAAAAGTACAGATAGGGATTTTATAGGTTAATTCCATACCTAAAGAAAGATTATAAACTTTGTACCAAGGATAGAAGTGGTAAAATGGGAGGTGGTGTATTCTTACATTCTAAAGAAAATCTTCGACCAGTTCAAAAGACGGTTCATGCCAGTGAACAGTTAATAATTATTTTAGAAATTAGCCTTAATGACGTAGTCTTTAATTTTGGGGTTGTATATTATAGGCCTCCTTCACAAGGAGTAGAATTAGACGTTCAAATGTATAACATTTTAAATAGCTTAGTCAATTATTGCCAGGGGGCTTTAACTGCCTTTAACTCCTCACAGGGATGCTGTAGGTTTACATTTGATAGATTTTCTATAAGATAATTTAAAAAAAATATATTAGAACCGACTCGCGGTGAAAATATTTTAGACTTGGTTTTAATGACAAATTATAATTTAGTTCAGAATGTAGACGTCGGAGAAAGTTTATGCAATAGCGATCATAGCATGATACGCTTTTCGGTTAATGTTAAAACTTCTAGAGAATTAGATAACTTCAAGGTGCTTGAATTTAGCAGAGCAAATTTCGATGACTTTAGAGCTTCATTAACTTTAATAAATTGGGATAAACTTAGCGGTAGATAGTGTTCTTAGCATGTGGGATAATTTCGTGAATACATTCATAAATTTAGAGGAGTGCTGTGTACCTAGGAGAATTAAGAGAGGTGAATTAACGGCGCAACTTAAATGGTGGAATAGAAATATAAGAAGAGCAATCTCAGATAGAATAAAATGTATGTGTAAAGGGACCGTGCGCGTCAGCACTTTCAGACATATATATACACACAGGGTGATTCATAAATGTTTTTCATAAATCGTAGGGTATATTCTTGAGAAAAAAGTAAAGAAAAATACCATATAAACAGGTCGAGAAACCCGTATGTTTCGAGCTATAGCACGCGACAGAAAAATGAAACTCTTACAGTAAGGATTTTTTACATTTTATGCAAATATACAGTGTGATACATTTGCTTCAGCAAAGTAAATGTTCGAAATTCTTTCCTACTTCTTGAATGCATGTCTCAGCACGTCGCACCAGTGATTGTCTGACACTCAAATATTCCTGGAGTATTGTGGATCATTTCGCAATTGTCTCGAACTCGTTGCCACAATTCATCACGTGCTCGGACTTCTGTAACATAAACTAGGCTTTTTAAATGACTCCACAAGTAATAATCAAGAGGATTTAAATCTGGTGACCGAGGTGGCCACGGAATAGGACCACCGCGCCTTATCCACCCGTCAGGATACACAGCATAGAGATAATCCCTCGGAGTTTCATTTTTCTGTCGCGTGCTATAGCTCGAAACCTACAGGTTTCTCGACCTATGTTTATGTGGTCTGTTTTCTTTACTTTTGGCTCAAGAATACACCCTGCGATTTACGAAACATATATACGAACCACCCTTTAGATTTACGTAGAAATGTTAAGCGTTTAATTAGATATGCTAAACGTGATTTTAAAATTCAAGTAGCTTTGAACGTAAAGAAAGTCCTAAGACATTTTGCTATTAAGTTAGTAATAGAAACCCCTTGAGGGACAATATTGCGCCATTGATTGACTCGGGTGGTAACAACTAATAATTATGGGGAGATAGTGATAATTTTAAATAATTTTTTACACCAATTTTTACAGTTGAGGATACTGCTTTTATTCCAGAGGCTAGAAATATGCTCAGTGACGTAAATGGGACTTTTTCATTGCTGCTTACTGACATAACTGTTTACACTGAAGAGATTTCTCACTATATAGATAAGTTAAAAATGAACAAATCGCCAGGTCCAGACCAGTTTTTACCCAAAGCACCTAAAAGAGTTAAAGAATTAAATACTTGATCCTTTAGTTCAAATGTTTAATAAATCTTTATGACAGGGGGTTGTTCCCTCGGATTTTAAATTGGCTAATGTTACTTCAATCTTTAAAAAATGGGTTAATCAACAGGCGGGCGGGAAACTATAGGCCTATTAGTCTAACTTCTATAATTAGAAAGCTTTTAGAAACAGTTTTTCGAGATCGTATAGTCGAGCAATAATCTTATAAAAGAAAGTCAACATGGATTTTGTAGAAATAAATCTTGTTTAACAAATTTATTGGCATTTTTTCATGAAGTTATCGGTATTTATGATTGTAGTAGAGCGGTAGATTTAATATATTTAGATTTCCAAAAGGCGTTTGACAAAGTTCCGGGTAAACGATTGTCAGAAAAATTTAAAACTCGCGGAATAAAAGGTCAAATTCTTAAATGAATTGATAATTGGTTAACTGGTAGGAAACAGAGGGTAGAGAGTGAGCTAATGTAATTAGTGGTGTTCCGCAAGGGTCCGTTTTGGGACCAGTCCTTTTCATAATAAACGTTAAAAATCTTGATGAAAACTTAATGATTAAAATTTATAAATTTGGCGACGATACTAAAATTGCGAGTAAAGCGATTAGTTTACTATATAGAGAGAGTCTACAGCATGATCTTTATAATTTAGTAAAGTAGTTTAATTGGCAAATGAACTAGCAAACGAGATTTAATGTAAATAAATGTAAAGTCATACATATAGGTTACCACAACAGTAAATTTAACTACACTATGGGAAACAGTATGTTAAATTGAGCGTCTGAGGGAAAAGATTTAGGTGTCATTATCATTAAAGATTTAAAGTTCTCAAAACAATGTTCAGTCGCGAGCAGTAAAGCCAATATAGTATTAAGTCTTATTTCTCGTAATTTTGAATATAAATCTAAAGATATTGTTTTGCCATTGTATAAGTCGCTTGTTAGGGCTCATCTAGAATATGCTGTACAGTTTTGATCGCCCTATATGAAGAAGGATATAAAAATGGTAGAAAGAGTTCAGTGCCGCGCAACAAACCTTATTCCAACTTTACGTAGTAATACGAAGACAGACTCAAAAAGCTGAATTTTATATGCTTGAAACTCGGCGTTTAAGAGGCGAATTAATTCAGGTGTTCAAAATTTTAAATCGTTTTGATAATGTAAATTATGAGAATTTCTTTAACATGGACGATAGAATCATTACAAGAAACAATGGTTTTAAAATAAGGGGTAAAAAATTTGAGAAAAACGTTGCGATGGGCTTCTTCACCTATAAGATAATCGAGAGGTGGAATAGCCTACTTCAGTTAAGATGTTTAATAGGTTAGATAGGTATTTTAGTAGCATCAGTTTGCATTAATTTGCATTAAAGGGCGGGTAGTTTCACCAGTTAAAGAATGAAATTTCGGGCGGGCCGCAGGTGGGGTGAGGTGTGAATGAGTTAAGTCCGCTGACTGCACTGTCAGTCAGTATGAGGTTCCCCACCCCGGGAATCTTCGGGATGAAACCTCTGACATACCCTCATTACCTCGGTTCCAGGTCTGCTCAGAAATTGAGTATTTTTTTTTAGCTAGGTAATTTCTACGCGAAGGGCCCAGTATAAATTACTACATGATAAATCTCCGGTTTGGTGGTTTTGGCAGGCTACGGAAAAATGATGCAACGACGAAATGATGACTTCTTGTACATAATAAATAAGTAAATAAATATTCCTCAAAAAATGCATGGTGTAGATTAGATTAAGTATCTTAGTATTCGTGCTATCCTTTATTTTCAGCTGTCTTCTAATGCGTAACTGAGTACACGAGATAACTGTACGCGTGGTGTGAATGAACTCTGAAGCTCTCTTCTTTTCATTATGCTTTCTCCTGCTTTCATATGAATCTTCACCCACCACTATTTTCAGGAATGAGTTATAGGAAGAGAGGAGAAGAATTTCGAGTTCTATTTACGACGGTTGCGGAGGAGGGAGAGAGCCTCGTCTGTTATATACTTTACTATATTATTATTCATGTGTCAAAGCTTTACACGTCTATAAGTGTAGGCATAGTATAAGTTTTCTTTTTTTATTGCTATTTCTAACTTTACTTCCTTCTTGGGCTAGCCTAGAGTGGATTTTAGGGTCTTTGTTAGCCTCTCTCTCTCTCTCTCTCTCTCTCTCTCTCTCTCTCTCTCTCTCTCTCTCTCTCTCTCTCTCTCTCTCTCTTAATCACCGTTCTTCTTCGATCTCCGGCCATAAATATTCAGTGACTGATGCGTATGACAAGAGGACATTCTGTCCAGTCCAAATAAATTCGCTGATGACGTCATTTGAGGCTTCAACGAAAGATGAAAGAGCAAAGAGAGAGAGAGAGAGAGAGAGAAAGAGCGGTAAAAAAAAGGGCCTAAAATTTAATAAAAAATGTATCGTAGAAATTGAATACAATAATTCACATAATAACGTAATAACAACACAATAGCATTCATTCGTACGTACGAACGTTATGTAAAGAAGACACGGAATTAAACGATCGTTGCGTATTTACACAAAAGGATGATTCATATTTTCTTCTCTTTCCAATTGTTCATGAAACGCGATACGTGTTTATTAACTTTTTTACAATCGAAAGTATTACTGTATGTGATATTCTGTCTTCGTTTATGTGACACGTTTCATGCGTGTTTGTATATATATATTTCTTTGTTTTTCATGTAGTCCTCGTTTATATATATATATATTCTGGTACACTTCATATTCTGCTCTTGTAGCAATATGAATAATATGGGAGAAACCGGGAAAACGCCAATCGGATAAGATAAATAACGTTAATATATCGTCGAACCTTAAGAAAGAAATTTGAGAGAGAGTTTCCCCTCGAAAAGGGGGAAAAAAAAAGGAAGCAAGTGGAAAGAAAGGAGTTGAAGCAAAAGCTTTGCTTGCAGAATAAGTCCCCATAATTAAGAACTGCATGATGAATTGAGGGCAATATGGTGGAGTGTCCTGCAACTCAAACGGTGAGGGGAGATGAGATAGTGAGGGAAAGGGGATGTTGTGGCGGAGGTGGAGATAGTAAAGTGAGAGAGAAGGGGAGTGTGTAAAGTGAGAGACTATACGATAGAAAGAGGCAGGGGGAAATAGACCACACGCATAAAACAAGAAAATGAACGCACATTTCGTAAGAATGGAAAGTAAAACGTCCCAAAATTGAAGATGAAACGAATTTTTACGAGACGAAACAGTGAAAAAGGAAGAAATGTAAAATGTAAATAAAGACAATGAAAAAAAACCCTCACTAAAGACATTATAAAACACGAAACGAGAAAACATATGAATTTTGTTTACAATACGTTAATATTAGTTGTATTGGGTCATATGCAATTTCTTTTCTTTGAGCGAGTTATTCTTATCTCTCTCTCTCTCTCTCTCTCTCTCTCTCTCTCTCTCTCTCTCTCAACAACATGAAGCTTCGCATTTTCACTTTTTCACTTCCAATCTGCCTTCGAACTTATCTCTCCTTCTTGACTCGTGTCGAGACGTTTCACATATCATTAACTTCCTCTAATTAGCGATTCGAAATGCATTGAAAAGCTTTTGCCAGGCGCTAATACGATGCCTGAATTTGTTTTTCAATACTCTTCCTTTACACTAATAATAATAATAATAATAATAATATAGAATCTGTATAGATCACTATATCATATATTGACAAGGAGATGGTAAGCTCCGAGTAATCAGCAGTCTCTCTCTCTCTCTCTCTCTCTCTCTCTCTCTCTCTCTCTTTGATATATATATATATATATATATATATATATATATATATATATATATATATATATAGATATATATAAAGAGAGAGTGAGTGAGTGAATGTTGGCTGCCCCAAACCAGGACAGGCAGGACATTATACCATGTGTACTTCGGTTTGAAAAAGCTTACGACCAACTCTGTGAGCTTTCGTTGTTAAAATTGCGAGGAAAGATGATATAAATTTAGTAGTTTTTAAAATCGAAAACCTAAATTGGCGCACAAGTATCGGAAAATCGCGCGAATCGAAATATTTTGTTTTTAAGAAGAATCTTTTCGTGTCGAAGGATAAAAAAAATATTACATTACAGAACTTGACCGTTTTCAATTCATAACTAGAACTCAGTGGTGGGCACGCGCAACGATTTTTGTAGCGCCGCAACCGCAACCGCAACTCTGCTGAAATAGTTGCGCCGCACGCGCAAGCGCAACCCTTTTCAAAAAGTTGCGCCGCAAGCACAAGCGCAACCAAAAATGTTGCGCCGCAACTTTTTGCGGCGCAACTGCCCACCTTTGCATTTAACGTATATCTGCAGTGGTGGGCACGCGCAACGATTTTTGTAGCGCCGCAACCGCAACCGCAACTCTGCTGAAATAGTTGCGCCGCACGCGCAAGCGCAACCCTTTTCAAAAAGTTGCGCCGCAAGCGCAAGCGCAACCAAAAATGTTGCGCCGCAACTTTTTGCGGCGCAACTGCCCACCTTTGCTAGAACTGTACCTATGCTGGAAATTACCCATGCTAACGTGTCTTAGTTATTGATGATCCTCCCTACTGGTGTGTCTTAGATATAGATGACCCCTACCGTTATGTCTTCATTAGTGATAACCCTTACTGTTGTGTCTTAGTTATTGATGATCCGTACCGGTGCACCTTAGTTATTGATGATCCGTACCGGTGCGTCTTAATTATTGATGACCCCTACCGCTATGTCTTAATTATTGATGACCCCTACCGCTATGTCTTCATTAGTGATAACCCTTACTGTTGTGTCTTAGTTACTGATGATCCTCCCTACTGCTGTGTCTTATTGATGACCCCCTACCACTATGTCTTCATTAGTGATAACCCTTACTGTCGTGTCTTAGTTATCGATGATCTGTACCGGCGCGTCTTAGTTATTGAAAATCACGATATCATTTTAAAAACTCTTATAATTTTAATATAATTTATACATACCATATGCTTATGTGCACGTTTTAACATGGGCTATATACAGAGGGTTGTCAAAAGTAAATAGACACCTTTTTGCCAATTTTTTTTATTATAATAATAGTCACTAACTAATAATAAATTGAATGAATATATTTAAAATCGTGTTCCTTTCCCTTTTGCATTTATTGATTCAAATGATTTAGTATTTATTGACTTTTGTAATCAAATAATTTATTTTTTTAGAAAAAAAACAAGTTTCTACGTAATTCTTAGATTACCTAATATTACTTGTAGACTAATTACTTTAATTTATTATTTACATATAATATAAATAACATATACAGTATATATGTATATATATATATATATATAATATATATATATATATTTTTTTTTTTTTTTTTTATGCAGGAAAGGGAGGGCCAAGGGTGAATGCCCACAAAAGCGTCCCTCCCCCCAATAGAAGAAGAAGAGAGCCAAAATCAAGGTCCAGAGTTTTGGAGACGTTTGAAAGATTATATATATATAGAGTGGCGCTCATAAGTATTCGTACCGTCATCTGGGGCTACTTGGGCCGCTTTTTAAAAAATTTTTCCTAACGAGGAAGCAAGCCAAAATGTTAATTTTCACATATGAAACATTCCTTTATTCATTGAGACATAAAAAGTTTAAATGTAATTATTTTAATTTATACATATCTTTATAGTAAAAGCCCAAGTAGCCCCAGATATAGGATAGTTATAAACAGTGCTTCGTTCGTTTGGAAAAATTTAACAAATAAAAAATGAATTTCATTCCAACATTTAATGTAAAACATCAGAGAATTTGAGGGAAATAAAAAAAAAGTTAAAATGCAAAAGTTTTCGTACATTTATTTACCAAATTAGGATCTTTTCCGTTTGACTGCTGCCATTGAAACATAAGAGGTGAGTGCCCCCAGCTTCTTTACTTAGCCTTATAAGGCTAACTAACGAAATATCACGACCTAACCTAACCAATCGTTAGGTCAACTGTACGACCTTGACGATTGGTTAGGTTAGGTCGTGATATTTTTGTTAGTTAGCCTTATAAAGCTAACTAAAGAAGGCTGGAGGCCCTGATCTTCAGGTGATCCCCTTATTTTTCTGAGTACACGATTAAAACTTAAAAATTAAGCATGGATCTTGAAAGTAATTAAAATTGTTTATAAGAAAGAAAATTTGAAGGGGAAATTAAGAAAAGCTTTTTTATAAAGTAACTTATTTTGTATCATCAAGACATTTCAGTTAAAATACAAAATACAAAAAGTTTAATTATGTTTCAATGGCGGCAGTCAAACGGAAAAGATCCCCAAATTATTTAATACTTTGTGTATTTACCTTAGGCTTGAAGAATTAAAAAATTTTATTAGTAGTTGGCTGTTTATTGATTAGAGACTGTTGGCATTTCTGAATTCTAGAATTTTTTCTGAATCTTCATGGAAGACGGATGACTGTACAAGCCATAAATAAGCAATGTAAATAAATGTGGTAAATATTTGTCTACAGCTCTTAAGAGATCTGTTATTGCTGCACACGACTCTGGAAAGAGTTATAGGAAGATAGAAGAACTTGGAATTCCATTTACGAAGGTTACTGCATTTATAAAAAATGAAAAGGCTTTGGAACAATCAAATCGTTACCAAGGTGTGGACGACCTTGCGTGATTTCAGAACGTACAGCTAGACGACTCGAAAGAATGGCTGCTGTGAATCCACGAATGATTGCAAGTGATATTTACCAAACATTAAGACTGTCTAAGCTCGATGTCCATTCCTCTGCTGTACGTCGTACATTGAAAATGAATGTTCTACATGGAAGAGTTGCACGAAGAAAACCTCTGCTACGAAAAGTGCACAAAAAAAGCCCGTTTAAAGTACGCCAAGGATCATCAAAATGATAGATTTGCATTCTGGAAGAAAATTCTCTGGACAAACGAGACCAAAATTGAATTATTCGGGAACAACGAGCAACGGTATGTTTGGCGAAAATAAAATACCACATTCGAGGGAAAAAACATCCTTCCTTCGGTTAAACATGGTGGTGATAGGCTGCTTCTATGGGGACGTTTTAGTGCTTCTGGTCCAAGAAAACTTGTCAGTGGAATCTTGAATTCGAAGAAATATCGGTAAATTTTAGAAAAAAATGTATTGCCTTCAGTTCGGGAGTTGCGAATGGGTAGCAATTGGGTACTGCAACAAGATAATGATCCATAATATAAAAGTAAAAGCACCATGAAATGGTTTCAATAAAAGAATTTCAAGTTTTTTGAGTGGTTCAGTCAAAGCCCAGATCTCAATTTAATCGAGTTTATGGTTTGACTTGAAAAAAGCAAACCTCAATAGAAACCTTTCGAATCTGAATAAATTGCAGCAATTTTCTTTAGAAGAATGGGCTAAAAGCTCTACTAAGAGATGTCGAAACCTGGTAGAAAAATACCCAAAACGAATCATTGAAGTCATTCAAGCAAAAGGCGAACACACAAAGTATTAAATAATTTTGAAAGTAAATGTACGAAAATTTTTGCATTTTAACTTTTTTTTTATTTTCCTCAAATTCATTGATGTTTTACATTAAATGTTGGAATTAAACTTAATTTATATGTTAACTCCTCCGTCTATGGCCTTGGTCGGTTCGAAGTTGACGTGGGTTCTGGTTAGGTGGCAGCAACGGATTTATTACTCTGGAGTAGCTGGTACCGTATAGGGAATCGCAGTAATTTTCTTCTATACTACTCTCCGATTTCTTCTTGTAGTGGATCGGAGGATTCTGTGGAGCTGATTAAATTCTCTGAAGGTTCCCCGATTCTTGTAACGGATCGGGAAATTATTTTTCTCTATTTAAGACTAAGTTCTCTGAAGAGAGCATGGCTCGAAGGAGAAGGCAAAGATTTCTTTCTTACTGTAGTTTTACTGCTAAAATGTTACAAGTAATGCTCAGCCTCTAAGTTAGATCAACCAAATCAGAGTAATCAGAAATAACATGGGAAAAATTTTGTGGGTTTATATACCCAAATTTTTGTTAACATCATTATTATTTAATGTTGACTTGTTTCGTTTCTATGCTCTATAGGCTGCATTATTTTTGCACAATATTTGAAGATAAGGTAAATTTTTTTAGCTGTGGCAATGTCTAAACAGATAAACAAGATATTTGAAGATGAAGCCATATTTTTATCTTAAACCGCATATTGACAGATCTGATGTTATCATGATCTGCCGAGTTAACTAAAAATGGAAAATGAACTATGCATTTTTACACTAAAACATGCATATGAGCAAAAATTAAGGGCTTAAGATTCACAATTAAACGTTTAGGCAAAACATGACTTCATCTTTTAAAACGAAGAGAGAATGTATACAGAAAATGGACATTGCAGAATTTGATCAGGTTTCATTATTAAGCTAAATCTAAAAAAATTATTAAATAATTTAAAAAGAAACAACTCACCAATTATTTGGCAAAAATAGAAAGCAAATCAAAATTTTATCCAAACTTGCGTTATGCGATTTTGGTCTTTATGTAAAAATGAATATATGAACGTACATACATATGAATAGAAGTATTGTATGAATATAAATATTAAGAATATAAGGATTATATAAATATACGAATTATATAAATATACGAATTATACGAATGAATCTAAGAATTATACGAATGAATATAAGAATTATACGAATGAATATAAGAATTATATGAATGAATATAAGAATATATGAGTATAGGAATTATACATTGTTCATTTTTACGTGTATATATATTGTGTACGGTCGATTCCAGTAGTCTTGGTATACACATTGGGCCGTAAAGTAGGTAAGGTCCAGTGTTAACCACACTATTAAAAAAAACCGATGATATGATTTCGAAAAAAAATTTCGCCTGGAAACACGAAGTTTCCAAAAAGCATAAAAAAAATACTAATTAGTAATGACTGGGTTTTGTTTTTAATATTATTGTTACGAAAAATAATGAAATATCCAAAGGAAAATGAAATTTTAATTTTACCAATTAGTAGTTTTTTATGCTTTTTAAAATTTTTTAGGTTTCTTGACGAATTTTTTTTCGCAATTGTACGTGCTAAAATTAGGAATAGAAAGTAAAGCATTTAAATGGAATTGCTGAATTCCGCTGAGAGAGTATGACGTCACTCTCTTTACTTTTTATTCCAAGAACAAAAATATAGGATTACATTTACGTGTGTTCACGTGATTAATGATGTTTTGGGGTTGTTTAACCTCCTTCATTATAACGGTAAAGGTCGCGGAATCCGAACCGAGGGTCGCTACATCATCTGAACGAAGAGGAGGAAAGTTACCCATCCAACTACGAAGCAGATCCAACGTTGTTTAACCTCGCTGATCTTATGGGAATAGGTGTTGCCACGTGGTTACGACGTATTTAACCCCATTAGTAATATATATATATATATATATATATAATATATATATATATATATATATATATATATATATATATATATATATATATGCTTCAATCTTCAAGTAGCGCCAATAGTAAGCCACCTTTTATACCAATTAGGTTAAACTTTGTAAATAATTGGGATTTTCTTGTACGACCACAAGAGGGTCTGAGGCAGCAAAAAAGGACGACTTATTTGACTTTGAGTTTCTGGAATTAAGATCCCAACGCGGGGGAAATTCGAAGAAACAGTCATTGTATACGGTAAAAAAGGTTTCCTCTAAACTTAATTACAGATTCCCCCCCCCCTCCCTACTTTAACACAAGCAAAGTGATTAAATATTTGAAAATATAAAATATATAACCTGTTCGACCTACTGGGTAAAAATTGGTTACAGACAAAGATTTACACAAATGTTCGACCAAGTTTGGTATTTTTTACTATATATGTATAAAATTGTATATATTGTATGATATATTATATATATTTTACTAATAATGTACTGTGTTATGGGATTTACATCCTGTCAATAAAGCTTATCATTATCATATTATATATATGGGCTACGTCGTAGCCAATGTCATAACACCGCTTCCCGTTGATCAGCGAAGTTAAGCGACATTGGGTCTGGGTCGTAGTTGGATGGGACCGTCCCCCGCGTCCAGATATGTAGCGACCCGTGGTTCGGATCCCACGTAAAGCTGTAGGTCCCCTCTGTCATATGACCTTAGATGTTGCGAAGGAGGTTAAACAACCTCAATTCTTTTTTATTATATATATATATATATATATATATATATATATATATATATATATATATATATATATAATCATGTATATGATAATTAACTCAAAAAAAGAGTTACCCTCAACTTATCTGTTAAATGTGGAACATATCGTATTTAAGGTTTAAACAATGGTCAGTTTTTCCCCTTCTTTTTAATAAGGGAATATCAAAATGGTTGAAAAGATGGATTTCCAATTACATTTTACGATATTAAGACACTTTCCATAAGTGTATTACGTTACATTAATTAGGGGCGCACACACACACACACACACACACACACACACACACACACAGTGGCGCAAAAGTCGCGCACCATAGAATAAATTGCATTCAGTATTCGAACTGGTGACAATTAATTTGAAAACACTTTCCGGTTTGTTGTACATATGATGTTTGCTAATTGTTAATTACTGTTTGTTTGTCGCTTACATTCCATGATCAGCGTCAGCGTGCTAGGAAGTGTTCAGCCATCATGTGTACAGTGAATCAAAAATTGTTTTCAACTTAATAGTCATTATTTCGAATACTGGTTTGTATTTACCCTGTGGTACACAACTTTTGCTCCACCCTGTATATATATATTTTTTTTTTCTCATTAAACCTGAAGAAGCAAAGCGGATTAAAAAAAAAACTAAACCAAACCGTGCAGTAATTCAAATTTTCTCTTCTAACGCTACAGACAAGAAAAACCTTAAAAACCTCTAATGGAAGTACTAAAACCTCTCTTTCAATGGGTCTCTGTGTAAGGATTTCTTTTTTTACGTTTTTTATTTTTTTTTTTTTAATTTGAACGACTTTTTGAGTCAATCATTTGTGGAGTTTTCTTTAGACTTTAGAATATAGGGAAACAGAGACTTTCTTATAAGGTGGATTTTTACGCTGCCACCATTCATTATTTCACTTAGTGGGAAAAGAGGGGGACGATTCACTTATTGTTTTACCTAGTTTTTCACTTAATGTTTAGTGTGAATAAGAAAAATATTGATTTTAATTATGTATGACTGTCACAGATTATATATATATATATATAATAATGTGTGTGTGTGTGTGATCACACGTTATTGCAATAATACTATTACTTTTAGCGTTGGCTTCCTGTTACTTTTCTCAGATTTTATGATTCGTTATCCAACCTTCTAAAATAAATTTAACTTGTAATCTCGCCGATCATCTATCCGTCATCAGTAACTATGCAGAGCATAAAAATCCTAACTTCTAATCGAGTTCAAATTAAACAATTTTTGTTTGTTTTATATATATATATATATATATATATATATATATATACATATATATATTATATATATATATATATAGTCATGCGGTTTGCTTCTACAAAGCTTCAATTTAATATTTAGGAGAAATCCAATGACAAGGAGGAATGTAAATGCCATGAAAAGTCTTCTTTAATGCGCAACGTTTCGAGCAATACGCTCATCATCAGGCTAGATAATAACAATATGAAATTAGAATCAATAAATAAATGTGAACAAGACAAAATAATTTCTATAAAACCTATTCATTAAAAGCAAATTTTAAAAAGACTAAAAGAAGAGGGTTAAATATACAGGGTGTCCCAAAAAAACTATATACTCTATAGCATGATGATATAAAGAGTATATATTTTTTGGGGGGACACCCTGTAGTTACATTTGTTGTGAATGTACAGTAAGTCAATAAAATATTCGGAACAAAGTCCGTAGATTTAAAATATAACTACATTGCATGTCTTTTTTAATATGAGATTTATTTATGTTTATTACCAGTCTTTTAAGTAATATATATATATATATATATATATATATATATATATATATATATATATATATATATATATATATATATATATATATATACAAAAAACAAAGAAAAAATACAACCAAGAAATCTTATTTTCTTAAACCAAATTGGAATCTGTCTTGGAATTATCTTGGAATTTTGGAAACTTTTGAAATGGAACATTCCTAGTTCCCATCAATATCAAGAGAGATTCCCTCGTCTTGTATTAGGAATCGCGAGTCTCATATTCCAAAAGTGGGAATGGAGGGGTCTTGTTCCCTAGTGGGAATGTAATAGAATCGGGAATCGGGGATGAGAATGGAATTGATAATTGGGAATTGGGTGTCAGAGCATATTGGTGTTACTCGCAGATGCAAATGGGTTGAAAGCATCGGCGAAGGAATATATATATATGGAAATGCAGCAAAATTGACAAATTTTAGTTCACTTCTTAAATTTCAATGAATTTTGTGTAAATTTTAGAGAAATTTTATTCGTAGTATTAAGCCGTGGATCGTATAGAGTGGATAAGTTTGGCAGAATATTTGTACAAAGAAAAGTAGTTTTTGTCGTAAATGGTTTTATACGTAAAAAAAAATTAAAGGAAAAAAGTTTAGATATGTAAATTAGAATGACTGAAATGTATAGCTTCGTTACATATACGCATTATCCGAGTATATTTTTTCACTGGTATAATGTTCTGTCTGTATATACATTGCAACATCACTATCATTCGTAAATATGTTATGGAGATAAATTTAAGCAAAGCATCTATTCCAAGTATTGATCTCCATTTGCATATTTAGACGCTGGGAGTCGTTACCAATCAGTAAAAGTGGTGGTTGGAGATCAGTTAGTCGAAAACGTTTAAATTATAAAGTATAAATGATGCGTCCAAACGATAAAATCAGGTTGGAGATTGAGCCGGGATCCATTTTCCAATTAAGTTTATATGTTGCGTTAAATACGCTACGTTACAATTGCTTATATTTTCATTTAGATAGATAATTGACTATTATTTTAACATAACGCTAAGTAAAAGTTTCTACTCCCTTTTTTACACTAAGAAATAGGAATCAATGAATGTATTCCTTTACTGATACATGACTAATGACCTTTTTAAACTAACTTATACAAAGAATTTTAAATATAAAAGAATGTATACATATTTCAGTAGACGCACTACTGCAGTTTGTACCACCGTGAGTTTGGCAGAAGTGACGCACAAATTCTATAAACAAGCGAAAAGTCACGCCAAAATAGCCAATAAAATACTCTAAATCTTACAATAAAAAATAGAAAAAGTGATGCAAAAATACTCCCAATCTAACAGTATGTTAATCTAGTTTGTGACTCCACCAGATCTTAAATTAATATTTTAGCTTGAAAGTGACGCACCAGATTTGTAAAATCCTTGCCAAACTTTTCAGTTTGGATTGTATGTATAAACTTTCTTATGAATCTCTCTCTCTCTCTCTCTCTCTCTCTATATATATATATATATATATATAATATATATATATACACACACCAATTATTATTACATGAAACGTGATTGCTAAAATTCATCAAAGAATAAACCATTTGAAAGTGAGGTATCTCAACAGTTAAATATAAAGTCGAAAGCTTTTTAAAAAAAAATTATTAAAATATTCTTGACATTAAGATATTCCTTAGTTTGTTAGTTAACTGATAAGTTGCTATTAATAATAATAATAATAATAATAATTTTTTTTTACGCGCTCTCTTATTATTATAATTATTATTACATTATTAGTAGCTCTACAATTACTAGTATTAGTACGAGTAGTATCAAAAAACAGCTTAGTAATTGTACCATCAACGATAGTGCGTTAATTTTAACGTACTTTAGAGTAAGCATTAATTTAAAAGAAAGTAATTATAAATTAAAGTTTATATACTCCATTATAACTGTTAATTAAACCAACTCGAGTAATTTGTATTAAAAAAAATGGCAAGATTACAAAGAACAAAATGTCAACCTAATGTTGCATGTAGCTGCCCCACTAATTCCATTTGGTCTTTTAATATACCACTTATATTTCTGTCACCTTAGTATTGTCTAATTAAAGTAGTTACCGATCTCATGTGGAAAATAACCATAGAAAACGGGATGAACGCCGAGGACAGACTATTAGGGAGTCCATTGGCAGATGTAACAACGGCAGCGGTCCACTATGCAATATTGACACTTAGGAGCAGTTGTTTCGACTACTGCCGTCATTCCCTTTATTTCAGACCATTTACCAAATTACATTTTAACTTATATGCTTAAGTTGTGTTTGGAATTCATAAGCTATATCGGATTACTACTGCTCGGAGCTCGTAAATATCGTACACGTGAAGAGAAAACTTTTGTGTTTCAATATATACTTTATGTAAATGTTGTAAAATCAGTGCATATATATATATATATATATATTATATATATATATATATATATATATATAAATTTGTTATATGTATAAAAAGATTTAGTGTGTGTGTGTGCCAGACATTGTTTATAAGTTACGGCCATATCATGTCATTTATAAGTACGAATAAATATTGGCCCAAAGCGTTAAAATAAATAACATCAGTACCATACTTAACTGAACTTAACGTTGCTCAAAACACTTAAAGTATCTTTTACAGCCTTAAATAGCCTATTTCATTAAAATAAAAATCAACTAAAATTCAAACTTCGTATCTAAGTCCGCGGAAACTTTAAAAAGGGAAGAGTTTGTTAAAGTTTTAAAACTTTGGTACTAAGTTTATTTATGTATTGCATTTTTATTGTTATATTCTCAAACTGTCAATACAGGAGACTCGCGGTTGAAGTTATTGACACAGTATCCACGAAGAGGGAGAGAGAGAGACAGAGACAGAGACAGAGAGAGAGGAATTGGGATACTGGAATTCTGGAAGGAATACACAGCGATGAATACAGAAATAGATTAAGGTCTGAATGACAGAAAACAATAGGTAAACGCGCAAACAAGATCGAAATAGATATAAGTAAGAAATGAATGAGAGGAAAAAAATAACTAAAAGCGTACAAAATTTGAAATTGGAACAACCAAATCAGGAACTAAAGCTTGAGTTCTACGCTTCATAAAAGCTTAATACGGGGAACTATCATAGTATTCTAGCTTTATTGTTCTGGGTTCGGTATATTACCCAAAAGGATAGCTGGAATTTTGAAGATTCTGCACTGTTGGCTTTCGATAACGCCCCGAACAAATTTTAAAAATTTACTTTTAAAAATTGTGCTTAAAAATGTTTAAAACTACTTAAAAAAAAGTACTTTAAATCTTAACATTTTTTGAATTATGAAAGTTAAATGGGAAAAGTAATAAAAGACAGAATTTTACTTTCAAATTTTTTGACTTCACAAAAGACGCAAGTTAGCATTTAGTTAATGTAAACTTGCTATTATCGAATATGGAAAAGAAATGAAATTACGATATCAAGGAATCATATCAAAATATTAATATAATTTCCTATAAAATTAATTATATAATTATAAGTCTCTCACTTCCGTGTTAAGAAGTCATATTTGAGATGAATTTTTCCCATTTGTACACAATGAAATTATTATAATTTTCACACTATCGTCAAAAGTTTTTGGTCATGTTTAGAGGAAATACAGGACTTGAGTTATCCCAGTTGTGGGGTCCTTTTATTATCTATATCTTGATTTTTATCTATCCACCTCCCTTCAATATCTAAGAACAATCTGATAGAGTTGGAATGTTACTTTGGCGACTCTGGGAACATAACGCTGAAAGCCATGTTTAGACACCTGCGATCATACTTCATATAGTTACAAGTTACTCATAATGATTATGACTAAATAAATAATTATATATAATAATTTTAACTAAAAAGATAAAAATTATATATGTGTGTGTATATATACTGTAAATCTGGAGGTCGTGGGATCGAGTCCCAGCTTGGACTTTGTGGTTTTCGCTTTCCTTGCAGTTCGTGAGATCGAGTCCTAGCTTGGACTTTGTGAGTTTCGATTTTATTGCAGGTCGTGGTTTGGGTGGCTCCGATTTCACATTAAACTGTAGGTCCAAGGTGGGGCAACAAGCTTGACCTTTCTCAGAATAAACAATTCAAGTGGAAGTAGAAACCAGGGTTAACTATATATATATATATATATATATAATAAAAGGACGTCTGTCTGTCTGTCTGTCTGTCTGTCTGTCTGTCTGTCTATCTATCTATCTGTTCCAGCCATAACTCGAAAATGGAAGCAGTTACAAACATGAAACCACACACATATTGATTAGGTCCCCAGGTTGTGCACCTGGGTGTTAATAAATTAAATAATTAAAATTACTGGGCCCTGAAGGACCCAGCACCGCGATTAAACTACAAAAAAGAACGCAGCTATGAAAATTTTGAGCTTCACATTGTGTCAAGATTTCTGAATCTTAAGATTTTCATGACTATAGTTTTATTGACCAAATAATTGAATCCCCAATTATTGTCGGTTCACTTATTTGGTCAATAAAACTCGCTAGTTTTAATTATATGTGAAGCTCAAGATTTTCATGACTGTGTTCTTTTCTATAGTTTTAGTTATTGACAGTTCCCGTCGCTTCGCTGACGGTTAGACAGGCTAAACTACAGAAAAGAACGCAGCCGTGAAAATTTTGAGTTTCACATTGTGTCGACATTTCTGAATCTGGTATCTCCCAAAACCTCCTCACCCCCATTCATGCAACTTGGGGGCTAACCCACTCCCCCATTACCCCCACCCCTCCCCATTACCCCACCCATCCCCCATTACCCCCACCCTTCCCCCTTACTGCCCGGGATAAATTTCACAAACAGACAAACAGACAGGCTAAACTACAGAAAAGAACACAGTCATGAAAATCTTG
Organism: Bathynomus jamesi; assembly: GCA_023014485.1. Taxonomy (NCBI): domain Eukaryota; kingdom Metazoa; phylum Arthropoda; class Malacostraca; order Isopoda; family Cirolanidae; genus Bathynomus; species Bathynomus jamesi. The sequence continues at coordinate 321,363 of JAJOZX010001264.1, forward strand.
AGCTTCACATTTCCGCCCGTAATACAATTTCTCAATTTTTTTCTCAATTTTTTCTCAAAATTTCTGAAAGTGTGACGGACGGACAGACGGACTGCTCTCTTATTATAATATAGATTATTATTATAGAAATATCGAAACCTATGGTAAAATTATTGAATACCCGGTTAGGTTCATTGAATGCCAGGTTACGTCATCTGTACGCCCTTGACGATTGTTTGGTTAAGTGATATTTTTGTTAGCTTTAACGAAAATATCACGACTTAACCTAACCAATCGTCAAGGGCGTACAATTAACCTAACCGGGCATTCAATTAACCTACCCGGGTAGTCAATTAATCTAATCGGGCATTCAGTTGACCTAACCGGGCATTTAATTAACCGAATCGGGCATTCAGTTAACCTAACCGAGCATTCAGTTTACCTAACCGGGCATATATATATATATATATATATATATATATATATATATATATATATATATATATATATTCCTACCTACCTTATTACCGTTCTTTAGAGCTTATAGCCCGAAACTTTATACCCCTTATACCCTCCCATCTATTCCTACCCCTATTTGGCACCTTCCAACCCCCCAAATCTCTCTACTGTCGGTGTAGGGAAGAAACAACTCGGCGGATTATTCCCAACTTCCGGACTGGCCTCTGAGCGAACGATATTTCTTGACTGGGTCATACAATTGTCCGATTCCTTTCCTTTTGCACCTCTTGGGAGACATTTCTCGAAGGTGACCTTCTCCTACGGCTTCGTAATCCATTTAAGAATCAGTGCTTTCGGATACACTAATCAAAATATAGTGAGGAGAGCTCAGACAATGCGTGGGTCCCTTCGAACGAGAGGTATAATAAAAGGGGAAAAGCTGTTAAGCTTAACTTGTTTATTACGTGCTACAACTTCGCGCGAAACCTTTAACAAATTGAGGTGATACCTACGAGAAACTTGAGAAGATGCTCGACTGCATTTCGAGAAAAGATTGCCAACTTGGTTAGTTTGACATCCACACCATTGTGGATACACATCACACATCACACCACACATCACATCCACCACACCAATCTGTGGGATGGATATCTAGTAACGTATGTACAGTTCGAGAAGAAAATTCCCCTAAAAAAAATTCCAAAAAACTATAAAAAATGACTAACTGGTAACATCCTTTTTTTGCCGAGGGGTGGGGGAGGGGGGGATATTCTATCCTTTTTTCGTGACACTAATCAAATTTCACAATCAAAACCTAATCACTACCAATTAGTAATTTTTTTCTTTAGAATTTTTATATTTCTAGGCGAATTTTTTTCCGGAACTGTACAATCGGTTAAAAAAAAATCCTCTAGTGAAACCATGTTTTTAATCATATTTGTCAGTAAGAAACGGATTTTCACACAGGCCTCTTTGAGTCCATTGTGCACCCCGTGAATGTTCCCTGTACTGATACTATGTTTTAACCTCAGATTAACTACAAAATAGTCTTCGTGTTAAATTTTGAAGTTAAATTACTTCGTTTACCTTTAGAAGACTTCCGATGGTGCTGCTTAATTATAAATAAATAATCCAGGAGTTAATGCAATAGGCCGCCTTAGTCTGGCTTGAGCGCTGTGCCAGTACTCTTCTGGCCCTCCAGACTGATTGCTATTATTGGTAACTTATTATAATACGATTATTTAGGTAACCAACTCGTGTTAATGACTTTAGAATCACTGAAATAGTCAATATAACTGCATAGGAACGACTATAACATAGGAATATAACATAGGAATACAACATAGGAATACAACATAGTAATACAACATTGGAATATAAAAAGTAATTGAAGAGAAACGCCGTTCAAACAGAATCCAAGACTATCCTATAACTTGAGTGTAATGAATAACTATGAACATCTCTTTAAATACAGCAAAAAAAAGAAAAAAAATCACAGCTAAAGATAAAAAATAAGCCTCTGGAATTTTAATTATTATAAGGGTGATCCAGATAAATGGGACCCATAAAAAAAAGCCAAATATTCTTAATATTTAATTCCTTTCATAAAAACTATATATCATTCGAAAGAATAGCGTTACAAGTTTATTATGAAATATTTATTTTTTTTAAATGACTCCTTTCAAATGTGTTCCATTAGTTGCCAAGCATTCCAGTGTTCTCGCTTGTAAGTTCTGCATCACTTTTGCAAGAGTGTGCTGTGGTATGGCCTGTATCTCATTTGTGATGGCGGCCTTCAATTCTTGCAAGGTCGTTGGGTTATTTCTGTAGACCCTACTCTTTAAATATCCCAGAGATAATAATCTAAGGGAGAAAATCCGGAGACCTTGCGGGCCATTCAACGTCTCCAAATCTTGAGATTAACTCGCCTGGAAACGTTCTTTTTCCAATGGTGCCAGTTAGGGAAAAATTTCTGACACAACCGACGGATTACTTCCTTAGAAGGTGATTTTGACATCTGAAAATTTGTCTTGAAAGATCTTTGAGCTGAAACTACACTTCTTCCATGCTCATAATATTGCTCAGTTATGAAACGCAGCTGTTCCACAGTCCATGCAGTCATCTTGAAGGGTTAGTTTTAACTAACACTTTTATTTTGTTTTGTATCTTATCTTGTCTTGTATTGTCAAAACCTATACAATCCTGTACAAACTTGTAACTATCCTCTTTCGAATGATGCGTATGATTTTATAAAAGGACTTATACTTTAAGAGTTACAGGGGTTTCTTTTGGGTCCCATTTCTCTGGATCACCCTTTATAAACAATGAAAAGATGCTCTTATTTCATTATCATTAACATTCTTCATTTCATTTTCATTTTCAAGTCATCTCAGCGAGTTTATCGAGGCTTTAACTGGATGCGATACGTATCATGTTGCGATAAGGTGAAAATTCCCTCAATCTCGTGGAATTACACGATTTGATGGGTTATACAACTAGTCTTCATGTAGGAGCGTTTCCTCAAGTTTATATAATACACGATTTCGATGCCGAAACTCGAGATTTGGTCGTTATTTCGGGGAATATATTGATCTATCATTTCATGGGACTTATATATACCCATCCCAGCGCCCGTAGCTCAGTGGATAACATCGTTTCTTTATAAACGAAGTGAAGAAACTAAGGTGGGGGGTTCGACTCCAGATGGTGCTTGTAATAATAATCTAGGAGTTATCCCATTAGGCTGCATTAGTTGGTCTGAGCGATGGGCCAATTTCTGGCTATCTTCACTGATACAGTGTTTGTTCATCAACGAACATTGTATCGACACTCTTATTACTCAAATTTACCTTAACCCAGCCTAATCTAGGGCAAGCTAACTAGACTGAATTTAACCTGTGTTAACCTAATCTAACTTAACCACAAGACATTTGCATTTAGAACTTGTTGACGAAATGTCGTATACTTCTCATTTTACCTCTACTGCAGACAATACCTTCACAAGATTGAAAATAAATTGCCCGCAACAGAACTTAACTTTATGAACTTTCAAGGGTAAATGTTATAGACGACCACATTGAACCTATAAGTTAGGCATATTAATGAAATTTATATTAGGTTAAGTTCGGTTATATTAGACCTACTTTAGATTAATTGTGGCAGGTCAAGTGCATTTATAGGTTAAATTCATTTATATTAAGTAATAGGTCGAGTTGTAGTTCCAAAATGTCGTAAAACAAACATATATTAAGTTGTTGAGAAAAGTTTGGGGCTAAATAAAATCTATAGAAAAATACTAAAAATTTTCAAAATTCAGCAAGAATTCATAATTCGTTGGGAAATCATTTTAACTATAAAAGAAAATTGAAATTAACTGACCAATTAAAGAAGTCAAGTGACAGTGCATTCGTCAGCCAGTTTTTATTGTTTCCCTTTACTGATCAGATTTTTGTTTTTCCAACCAGTTATCGGTTCTCGTAAATTTTGAAGTTTCAAACATGTTTTCCCACGAAAGCTTTTATTCCTTCGCGAACTTTTTTCCAACAACTATACATCATATACCCTCGAAAACAGTCACATACGAGGAAACATAGAGTTTTAAAACAGACTTTTTTAATTGACTGTGGTCATCGAAGCAGGAAGGCAAAATCCCCAACATTTATGATCAGGAATCGATGAAAGAAATTCCTTAATTTTTATATTATTTATTGTTTGATATCAAAAGACAGATTAGTAAAATGACTCCGTTATAAGTACAATAACCGCACTTAATTAAGATGGACAATGAAAGGCAATAAAGTGACAAATTAGGAACTAGTGGGACTCTAATCCACGACACTCGCGTGCTTTTAGAGCCAGAACTTTTTTAGGGGGGTTCTAGAGGATGGCGTAATCGGCAGGAGCGCTGACTCTGAAACCACTCCACGCGGGTTCGAGCCCCACTGACTCCAACTCACCCACATTATCGCTTTTCCCTTCCAAGATTAGTAAAATATTTAACATCCGTTTCGTTAAATTTAAATTGCTTCAAATTATTTTATTAAAATCATTAGAAAAATATCTGTTATGCGTTTAGGGCTATGCAGAAGTTAATGTTCAGGCGTCTTGGTTCCAAATAGATTAGTGAATCCTTTCTGCTCATTATGAAATGTTGTAGAGAACAAAATTAGGCATGATTTATTATTTCTCTTGGGTATTTCACTCATGCAGCGGTTACCTCATTGCTCTAAACACACACACACACACACACACACACACACACACACACACAAATGAGGTATCGACTTCTTTTTTAAATCCTTATAACTAAAATCTAGCCGAACGACGTAATTGTAACGCGCGTAGTATTAGAAATAAATTAAACGAATTTAAGGCGATAATTTATTCCGGCAACTACGATATAGTTGCTATGACTGAAACGTGGTTAAATACCGTGACTCGGGACTTGTTGGGGGAACTTGATATACCGGGTTTTAAACTCTTTACTAATGATAGGTTACATAGGATAGGTGGCGGCGTTTTGCTGTACATTCGTAATTCCCTTAGGGCTATCGAGGTTAAGATAGATTTTCCGGCAGCAATTAATGCGATATCCGTTGAAGTTAGGGGGCGTAGTATTAGTTTTAATTTTGCTGTTGTTTATAGACCTCCCGTTCAACCCCTCGATACCGATACTAGATTTTACTCACTTCTTGGTAACTTTATTGACAATCGGAATAGTATAATTGTCGGAGACTTTAACTGCCCTAATGTTAATTATGAGATTTTTACTGGTAATGAGGAGGGTTTGAGATTGATTGAGTTCATGGAAGATAATTTTTTACGACAGATGGTTACCGAACCAACGCGCGGTGACAATATTTTAGATTTGGTGATGACGAACGGCGAAAATATAGTCGAAGGTTTAGAAGTAGGCGAGAGTTTAGGATGTAGTGATCATCAAATTCTTAGGTTTAAGTTATTGATAGAAAACACTAAGGATAGTAACGTAATAGAAGTCCCTGATTTTCGTAGGGCTAATTTTGATAGTTTTGCGGATAGGATGAGAGTAGTGGATTGGGATAACTTATTTATGGGTAATGACACAAATTTGCATTGGGAGGCGTTTAAAGAAAGCTTTATGAATATTGAAAGGGAGTTTATTCCTCGTAGGCCCAAGCGCGCTAGAAATCATGGCAGGCCCAAGTGGTGGACTAGATAAATAGGTGAGTTCATAAACGAGCGTAACAGAACGTATAGACTTAATAAGCGCAATGGCACGGCAGCTAACTTTAATAGATATATCGAGCTTAGACGTCAGGTTAAAAGATCAGTTAGGAATGCTAAGCGTAATTTAGAGATATTTATAGCTGCGGATAGTAAACATAATCCAAAAAGTTTTTTGAATACGTCAATAATCGTAAGCCGATAAAAGATAACATAGGCCCTCTAGTGGATGTTAACGGCGCTTTGGCTTCTGACGCTCAGGCGATGGCGGGTATTTTCAATAACTTTTTTGCGACAGTTTTTACCGTAGAAGACGTAAATAATGTTCCCGACGTGGACGATATCGTTCCATTTAGTAGCGAGACTATTTTGGATGAAATAACTGTTTACGAGGGTGAGATTGCGCATTATATCGATAGGCTAAAAGTTAGCAAGGCTCCAGGCCCTGACGCTTTTTATCCCAGACATTTGAAAGATTTGAAAGACGTTATCGTAGGCCCCTTAACGAAGATTTTTAATCAGTCACTCGAAACGAGGATTATTCCTGAAGACTTCAAATTAGCTAACGTCACGCCCATTTTTAAAAAAGGCGACCGCACAGTAGCTAGCAATTATAGGCCCATTAGTTTAACGTCAATTGTCGGTAAACTTTTGGAATCCGTAGTTAAAGATCGTATCATCGATCACTTAGATTTCTTAGAAAGTAGAGATTTGATTAATAGTAGTCAGCATGGGTTTCGACGCCATAGATCTTGTTTAACTAATTTGTTAGAATTTTATAACGAAATAGTGCGCGAATACGATAGGCATAGAGCGGCTGACGTTATTTATTTAGATTTTAAAAAGGCGTTCGGTACAGTTTCCGCATAGAAGATTAATTGCGAAGGTTAAAGCGCACGGTATACGCGGTCAGTAGCTAACTGGTTAGAGGAATGGCTTCGTGCTAGGATAGAGGGTCGTTGTTAATGGTAGTGAATCGGGGTGGTTGGATGTAGGTAGCGGTGTCCCACAGGGTTCAGTGTTAGGCCCATTGCTATTCGTAATTTACATTAACGACATAGATGTGATTGACTAGTAACGTGTGAAAATTCGCGGACGATACTAAAATAGGCGGTAAGGTTGCTAACGAGGACGATAGAAATAGGCTCCAAGACGATGTAAATAGGATTATGGAGTGGACGGATAAGTGGCAGATGCAATTTAACGTAGCCAAATGTAAAACTTTGCATATAGGTTCTCGTAACAATAATTACACGTACACGATGGATGATAGAGAGTTAGCGAGCGTTGACGAGGAAGTAGATTTAGGCGTACGCGTATCTAAGGATTTAAAAGTTAGGAACCAGTGCCTGGAGTCTTGCGCAAAAGCTAATAGGATGTTAGGCTTCATAGCGCGTAATTTCGTATTTAAATCGAAGGATATTATATTGCCCCTTTACAAGTCCCTAGTCAAGCCTCATTTAGAATATGCCGTTCAGTTTTGGTGCCCGTATTTGCGTGAGGATATTGATAGGTTAGAAGGGGTTCAGCGTCGTGCCACGAAACTAATTCCGTCATTGCGCAACAAGCCTTATGAAGATAGAATTAAAGTGCTAGACTTGCATTCACTCGAAACTAGGAGATTAAGGGGGAGCTTATTGAAGTTTTCAAAATCGTTAATAACATCGATAACGTAAATTTTGACAAACTGTTCACTTTCGATAATAGGCAATACTCGTAATAACAGATTTAAGTTGCGTGGCAGACGTTTCATTACTAATATCGCTAAAAACTTCTTTATGTTTAAAGTAATTGATAAATGGAATAATCTTTCCGCGTCAGTCGTTAACTCTACCAGCGTTAGTGTATTTAAAAACCGTCTAGACAGACATTTTAAAAATATTAACGTTTAAAATAAAAAAAACAATTGGCAACAGAAGCTCTTGGGGTCGTAATCGGGGATGAGTCTGTTGACGTCTAATGCCAGCGTGTGATGTGCCAGCAAAAATTATTATTAAAAAAAAAAAAAAAAATTGATTAACACGAACGTAGATGTAGCTCGTAGCGTAAACTAACCCACTTTTTGTTTAACTTTACCTACTTTTTCTTTTTTCTTATCCTCTCCTTGCACGTCTGTAGTTTGCATGGTATGACAGTGAGTTAAGACTGTGTTTGCATGGTTTGTAAGCGTTCTTATTTTACTTCTTTTCATCTTTCATCTTTCACCCCTTTCCTATTCTCTTCGACTATTTTTCCGACTTGTCGGCAGTGGCCGGCGGATGATGATGGTGAGTCTTTTTTCTCTTTTTCTGAATAAATGTTAACCGACGAATGATAGGTGTTGCTTCTTACTTAACCCCTTATTTTCTTCTCTTAACCCCCTACTCTTTCCTTTCTCTCGGGCTAACCTTAGAGTGGATCTTAGGGTCTTCGTTAGCTTTAGCTTCTGTAGATCTGTAGAATCAGACCAAACATATTTTTTTCCAAGGGTAATAATGCTTCTACACTTATATATATATATATATATATATATATATATATATATATATAATATTATATATATATATATATATTAATGGTTCCGAGGTACAGAAAGTGTTACCTCACAAAAAATTACCCCACTACATTGTGAATTATCGCACATTCGACCTCACTTGTGCCTAGTTGGTTACGTCCGCACGCGCGCGCGCGTACACACACACACGCATATATATATATATATATATATATATATATATATATATATATATATATATATATATGAAAATTATTTCACAAAAGTAACACGTATATATATATAATATATATAATATATATATATATATATTTAATATATATATATATATATATTAGAAAAGAGAGTGCATATGCTTTTTATCAAATCATTATACTCAGTTTTCTATTTATAATGCAATTGCTTCGTATTTACAAACACTATTGAATGAACTTGAAAAAGAACTTTCAAATCGACACACACACACACACACACACATATATATATATATATATATATATATATATATATAGATTATATATTATATATATATATATATATATATATATAATCAATAAATCTCTAACTAGAGTGAACGTAAATATACGTCTATAGTTTTCCATGTATCTAATAACTTTGTTTCCTTAATTGAGTAAATGGTATAATTATTAGATAGAGTAGGAAAGTTTTTATTCCGAGTTCACATTTCTAAGGGGATTTCCCCCCCCCCATTTTTTTTAAAGTTAGCAAACATTTGTTTGCTTTGTGATGGTCTTTCAATTGTATTTGTTAGTTAAGGTTTTAAAAATAACCGATTGTATTGGAATCCATATTCGGTATATAGTCTTTGACTCTACTTCTTATTTTTTTGTGTTGTATGAAGCTACCTGCTTAGATTTATTACATATTATGTGTGTGTGTGTGTGTGTCAACATTTTTCTGTTGTATTCAAGTGTTTATAATTCATTAAATGTATTTCATTTATGAAATCGTCTTGACTTCTGTTTTGAGCGATAGTTTTCTTAAATTATTTTAGTTATACTTTTTTTATAAAGTCTTTTTTATTTTAGGTTGATAGGTATTCCTATATGACATATTCCTATGTTCTATTTGTTTACTATGTAGTAATGTTGAAGCCAGCGTCCATAGATCAGCGGGAACACCGTTTGTTTCCCTATCAACGAAGGTGAGGGCACTGAGGTCGGGAGTTGGACTCAACATGGTGCTGGTATAATAAATAATAATAATAATAATAATAATAATAATACAGCGCAATGGCCCGCGTTAGTTGGCCAGAACTCTGTACCAGTTTCTGGCCCTCCCGACAATTATTACGCAGTAATATTGATAATTATTTTACTCAAGATGGTTCCGAAATAGCGTTATTATAATAACTATTTAGTATTATGATAAGCAAGTTATGATGTTAAAAATCCATGTATTGATTCCCACATTACAGAAACATTCCCGCATCTACGTAGGTGAATAAACACGGGATTAGTTGTAAAACAGCATCAGCATCAAAGAGTTTTGGAAGCATCAGGTGCACAATTACTGTTATGTAGCTTCACAATACAACAAAGCAAAACAGATAATGAAATGTTAGTCATTTTTCATTTCTATAATTACGTTACATCAAGTAATATTTATTCCTTTTTTTAATATATAGTGAACAAATATAGTATGTATATATATATATATTTTTGTAGTATCTCTACACCCATACTTACACTCCCTATATATATATATATATATATATATATATATATTTTTGTAGAGAAAAGGGTGTTCTTAGGGAACCGGCATTTAAGAATAAAAAGGATGATCAACGCTCAAGTCGACATTATGAAGATTTAATATCAGACTTTTCGGAAGTCAAACTCCCATCATCAGTGGTATAATTTCTGCGTATAAATTAAAGATACCACTAATGTTTGGCCAAACGTATTCGGCATCATGGACGTATTTATGTTTTAAATATATAATGTACATAGGATAAAATAGTTTGGAAACGTACTGGAAGTAATTCGTCTCCATTAAAAACAATAACAGTTTCGGAAAAATAATTCTCCTGGAAACAAAATTACTAAAAGCATAAAAAATTGCGAATTGGTAATAATCTATTTTTCTTTGGATAGTTTTATTCGTTTGGGGACAGGAATAAAATACTAAAAACAGACCCCTCCCCCCCATCATTACTAATTAGTAATTTTTTGTTTTTTTCTACACTATTTTTAGGCGAACTTTTTTCCGATACTGTACATTAAATGCTTTGGAAAACGCTACAAATAGTGAGATTAGTTCGCTCGTTTTGATCCATTTCAATACGATAACAGTGAACGGAAAGAATTCTATCCTCCAAAGTCCAAATAGTTATCATTTACAAACGTTTCGAGGACGACTAAAGACGTTTCAGAAACATTTATGAACGTTAAGTTGAACGTACAGCTTCGTTTTTGGGGTATCTTATTTTCAAATAAAGTTAATAATTTTCAAATAATTTTCAAATAAAGTTAATAAGGTTCTTAACATAAAAATAGTGAAAAAAAAAAGGAAATAACCCAACTAAACACTTACAGGGTGTCCGAAAAAGTCTCTACTCGGTGAAACTTGCATTCATTAATTACATTAGGTTACATTATACTGACGTGCTTTGAACTGGATAGCGAATATTTTGAATATTTATGATATGGTTCCATAAATAAATGTATTTCCTGTCGGTTTAAAAAGAGATGATCAGTTTTGGGCAAAGAGTGTCAGGAAACACAAATGTTCGCCAATAATTGATCTACACTTGAAACCAATAGAAAAATGGATTAGCAATAGTAATGACAATTGTAAGTAGCTTGTCGACAGTATTCCCAGAAGTGTCTTAGCAGTGATTCAGGCTAAGTGGAAGATGTACAAAGTATTATTTTTATAATTACTTAAATTATTAAATCATATCATAATTAACAGTATTCTCTCATTATTATTATATATATTAACTTTATGTGAAGAGTAAAATAGCGTCGGCTATATATATATATATATATATATAGTGTGTATGTGTGTGCGTGCGCGCTTAGGCAACTGGACATATAAGTGAGGTCGAGTGTATGATAATTCACAAATGTAATGAGGTAGATTTTTTGAGGTAACACTCTTGGTACCCCGGAACATTAAAAAATTTATGTATGAAATTCTGGGAACGTGTTAATTGTCCAAAAAAAAGATATATTGGTCCTGATTAGGTTTGACTGTTTAATAACTTAAAAAAAAAAAAAAACCACTCTTGGAGACTACAGTTGCGCCCGAAAGATTTATCACACCATTCTCGATGCAATGGCACTAAGGTTAGGTTAAATTAGGTTTGATTAATTAGTGTGTGTGTGTGTGTGTGTGTGTGTGTGTGTGTGGTGTGTGTGTGTTAAACAAATAACCGGAAGATGGAGTACATATATATTACAAAAGTTTGACTTTCTACATGAACATTGTTAATTTATGTTGTGTTGCATATTGTACGTTTTATGCGTATAACATACTAACACGTTTCTGTGTTTTTGTATTGCGTTGTGCGTATAACATTAACACGTTTCTGTGTTTTTGTATTGCGCTATGCGTATAACATTAACACGTTTCTGTGTTTTTGTATTGCGTTATGCGTATAACATAGTAACACGTTTCTGTGTTTTTGTATTGCGTTATGCGTATAACTAACACGTTTCTGTGTTTTTGTATTGCGCTGTGCGTATAACATTAACACGTTTCTGTGTTTTTGTATTGCGTTATGTGTATAACATACTGTATTAACACGTTTCTGTGTTTTTATATTGCGTTATGTGTATAACATATTAACACGTTTCTGTGTTTTTGTATTGCGTTGTGCGTATAACATTAACACGTTTCTGTGTTTTTGTATTGCGTTGTGCGTATAACATTAACACGTTTCTGTGTTTTTGTATTGCGTTATGCGTATAACATATTAACACGTTTCTGTGTTTTTGTATTGCGTTATGCGTATAACATATTAACACGTTTCTGTGTTTTTGTATTGCGTAAGCCTATATTTTTAAGTGTTATAGTTTCTTACTTTATATTTCTTTTTAATAGTTAGAATTATGAAGTAGTTCCTTAAATTAAAAACATGTTTAAAACCTCCTCATTTCCCCCTTCTTTCCTTAAAGAAAAAAAACTTTATCGTCTACCAGCTCGTCACCAAATATCTATCAGAGCGTACAGTAAAATGTCTAGAATTTGGTATAATTGTGAGTAGCACATATTTAAAATGCTTATAAAGAGAAAGCAAATGTATATAAGCATATCCACCACCATAAAAGGAAGTTTTACAGTAGGTCGAAGTGGTTTTGAGGAGGTACATTTGGTCATTAGTACAGTCGAGTGGCTCAAAAGTCAGGGTAAAGTTACGTACGGGAAGTTGATTTATATTAATACTGTTTGTTTTCTCTCTTCTAGGTGAGACACGGGTGGAAAATTAACGAAAGATGAAGGAGTGAAGTTGGTACGTAGTGTCGCAGACGAATTTAATCAGCAAAATGAAGGGCGAAAAAACATTGGTTTCTCGACTGTCAGAAAAGTGATTGAGCGATTTAAAGAATTGAGAAGTGTATTGGGGTTAATGGGTCTCAGTTTGAGCATTTATTATAAATAAACCAACATATTCCGTGAAACAGATTATGTCCCTTATGTGTGTTGACATTTGGGCTACCCTGGACAGTATCATACATAAAAACAAAAGAACAGACTGTAACAGTTACTGATTCTCAGCACTTTCACGTGCATCGCGACTCTTCGCAACACGTGTATATAATTCGGAATTATTTGTTATATACCGAATTAAAAATATTTTCGGCAGCTCTTAAACTAGCTGAAATAAGGGAAATTCCAAATTATAGAATGCGAATTATAGGTTTTACTGGTTAGTGAGAAAAACGCAAATATTGCAAATCTGGCAACTGTTCCTCAAAGAGATGCCATTCGCCTCCTGACTACGATTGATACAAGTATGGTAATCGCTGTTACAAATTCTCATTGAATTAATTTAAAAGCGGCGGATTCCATTGGTATAAACGTGGTCAAAGGAAGTAACTTTGAATATGCATATCTTTAATTTGGTTCTCTATCGTTCTCTCTAATAATTGAAACCCAGCAATTTTTGTTCTTTTTAACATCCTCTTCGCCTATCGTTCGGAGAGTTATATATAATGATTGGATGTGTGGATGCTTGGATGTACGTGGCTTTGAACACGACTTGTCTGCTAGCTTTATTGGGAATTAAATTCAAAGGACTACACTATTTCGTCCGATTTCGTTTTTTTTTTAATACAAATTATTTCACTGGAGACGTTTTAAATGGCCAAATTTTTAAAAGTATATGGGAACATGGCGGAGGAACATTCTCTCTTTATTAAATTAAATATATATATATTAGTGGTGGACCGGATATCCGCATCATTTTTTACATCCGCATCCGCACTTCTGACTGCGGATATTACCTCTAATAAATTATTCAATTTACAATTAAATTAGCTTATAAAGTAGCTTAACGGCCCAGTCATGCACATTTCATGTAAAGTATTAATTATTATTAATGAACAAACAAATAAACCTCAAAATATAAATACGTGGTAACAGAAAATTGAATGAAACTTGTTTCATTGAATTTTCTGTGGCTGAAACTCTTGAGAAAGTTATTATTTTTATCATAATGAAAACATTAATATTAATTTTAATTCTTATGCATTGCCTGCCATAATAGTAATATCACGAAATTTGAAAAATTATGTCATATATTCATAATTCTATATTATATTGATAGATTAACTAAATATCCGCATCCGCATCCGCGGATATTGAAATTAAAGATCCGCAGATGTTGAAAAACTGACATCCGGTCCACCACTAATAATATATATATATATATATATGTGTGTGTATGTGTGCAAAAATTTAAAGAGCAGGTTTTTCTTTCACGTTCTAATGTTTTTACTTTTCAAAATTGGGCATTTAAAGTCCCTAGAGTAAAATAATTTTTATTGAAAAAAATTCTCTTTTACTTGGAGCGAAAGAACTGTATTCGGACGAATCACACACACACACACACACACACACACACACACACATATTTGGTTACCTACCCTACAAAACCGTAGTATTTTCACACATTTTCACATAATCAGTCCTGTGTCGCGACATTTACCTAATCTAAAAAAGACCTAATAAATTTAACCAAACCTTACCTAACTTAGTGTAACGTAACGTAATCTAGCTTAACCTTAATTGTTGTTTTTTCATGATAAAAGATAACTTTTATAAAGATAAACCACCGCGATACTGCTAATGTTACGATGGGCTCTGTGTGTATCCTCAAGAGTGCCGTGATTCCGTGGGGAAGGAAAGAACACACACAAACACAAATGTACCATATTTTAACGTTATCTTGGTCTGGTTAAAGTCCGGTTTAAATTTGGTTAAGTTTTGGGTTGTTTTACAAGTTTTTTTTTTTTTTTTTTTTTTTTTTTTTTAGGAAGAACCGATTCGCCTCTATTTAAAGGGCATATCTCAGCGGAAAACAAAGAAAAAGTGAGAGGAAAGACAGAGGAAAAAGAAAGGGTGGAGGGGACAGTCGAAGTGGAAAAAGACCAAGGATGACAAGGACTGCAGGGTCGAGCCCCATCATCCTGGGTTCTAGGGGCCGGGAGGGGCGGGGGGGCACGTGAAACCTCCAGGAACAAGCACGTACAAACGAGCACAAAGAGCACTCAAGAGCACGAGCTTAGAACCCCCTTGCGGGGTTACAAGTGTTTTGGTCAAGCTATATATATATATATATATTTACACACACACACTTCGTATTAGTTGTTATACGATCTAGTTGAGTTGGTTAGTTTAATCGTTAGTTTGTATCTTAGACGTGGTAGTTAAGTATTCATTAAAGGTGAATATTTGGTTGTAATTTAATAATTAACATTGACTTCACGGTTAAAGTTTGGTCAGATTGTCGTTAAATTTTTTTTAGACTGGTTTTCCTTTCGTTTTTATTAACTAATTTTATTGAAACTGGTTTTAGTTGGATGCTAAATTTTATTATTAAAGGTTTTGGTTTGGTTAATTTTGGTTAGGTTGTATGAAGGGTTTGGTAATTTTATCTAATGGTTGGGGCCCACTATTTAGTTTCGTTAAATTCCAACTAAACCTTTATAATTCATATTTTTAGAAACTGATAAATGGATTTGTAAGTTAATGTATTTCTCGATAGATAAATAGAAAGATTTGTAGGCTAATGTATCTCTAGATAGTTTGGGTTAAATCAAAAGTATGCCTAAATTATATATATATATATATATAGAGAAGAGCAAGCCACAAACTATGGAATCGATGGGAAATATAGTTTACAATTGCTCCAAATGTATGATTCCAGACTTTCTGGATACTCTCTCTCTCTCTCTTCTTCTCTCTCTCTCTCTCTCTCTCTCTCTCTCTCTCTCTCTCTCTCTCTCTCTCTCTCTCTATATATATATATATATATATATATATATATATATTATATATATATATATATATAATGTCACAACAATCTTGGGTACAGAACCGTACAAAATTTGCTAAGTGAATTTTGGATCACCCCGTATGTATGTATGTACGTTTGTATCCTAAAAGATGAAGTATCGAGCCTTCTTTTTTACGAGAAATTCATTCTACCCCCCCTTCCCTACCACACACAAAAAGGCTGAACATTGTGTTCCAAGGAAGACTGAACAAAATTCATTTCAATGATTAGCATCTGATCCTCTCCCATTTTGCTGACCACCGTATCGAAACGCCAGAAAACAATAACGATTTCTGACGTTTCACAACATTATTGCAGTGACGCGTCACTGTCAGTTTTACGTATCGCGGGATGGCGTCCGAATCAATTAAATTCTTCGACTTGCTAACCAGAAAAAATTATATGCGATGCCGTTTTAGAGCGTTTCATGGCCGTTATACAACTTTTTTTGTATCGATTTTGTTACGTTTTTGTTACTTTGTCGTTACGTTGTCGCTCCGTTGTCGTTACGACGTAGTTACGAACTTCATACGATTTTTCTAGAGTATGTTACGAATTGGTTAATCGTTAAATTTTATATTACTACCTAGTACCTACCAAAGACAACAAGCACCCGTACTTCAGTGGGGAACACAATTTCCTTATAAGCGAAGTGAAGACACCGAGCTCGGGGGTTCGACTCCCGATCTTGCTCCCCTCTTCGCCACTGATTATTATTATTAACAATCTTATTCGTAAGAACTCGCGGATGTTGGAAGAGGAAAAGGAAGTATATAGTGACAAAAAGGAACCTGTAGTGTGTACGTGTGTATGTGTGCTGTTGTTACAGTTGACTACAAGCGTTTAATTTCCGTAATTCGGGTTGGCATATTTTTATGAGAAAAGTTGGAATGGAAATAGGATATTAGAGCTAACCTTGAATGGAAACAATAAAACAATACTAATATTTACGAAAATAATAGAGAATAAATGAATAAATTAAATAAATAAATAAATAAATAAATAAAGGATGCATTGTGTAGACAATTTTCAGTGGATAACATTGGAAAAAATGCACTCATTGTTTAAATTAATAGAAATTGCATATGTTGCCTACAACTCAATTCTTCATTTCATAAGTATATATATATATATATATATATTATATATATATATATATATATATATATATATATATATATATATATATATATATATATATTTCATATGAATCAGATAGATAGATAGAGAGAGAGAAGAAAAGAAAGAAAATGCTTTTGGGAATCCACGTCACTGACTCTCACTAACTCGAGACAAATTTACTTACCTCGACTCCGAAACTCAACAAGGAGAGGTGGCAAAAATTCCCCCGGGAAAAAACCTAAAATGTAATTTCCCCCTAAGTTAAGGGGAAAATGTTTCTCCCTTAAAAGCAAAAAAAAAAAAAGCAAATTCAACGAATAGCCACTTCAAGGCAATGAACGTTATACGAAACCTCACTCGCCATTCGTTCAGAAATTATTTATATTGTATTAAACCTCAAGATAATAACACTTAAAAAGGCTAAAACGGACCCAACCTCCTGATCAAATCCTATCCCCAAAAACTACAAACTAAGTGATCGTAAGTCTCTCCAACGTAGTGTTATCAAACTTAATTTAACTTACCCTATATAGGTTAAGTTAAATTTAAATAAACATTTGAGCGTCATTCAGTCGCTAATCTTATCGATTCACTTATGTTAACGCGCGAACGTGAGGGCTATGCGCTAATTATCGAGGGGTTAGAGTGATGATGATGATGTGGTATACAGGCAGAGTATATCGCGCTGTTAATCTGAAACCCGTAGGCTCGAATCTCGGCTCGGACTTCAGGTTTTAGCTATTAAGGTGCTTCCCTTGATCTCCCTCGGTGGGGTGGTGAATTCGAACTCCACGAAAACTAGTAGGTCCTCTCCGTTATGTGACTTTATACGCTACGAAGAAGGTTGAACAACCCCCAAATATTAGTGATTAGAAATGGGCATCAGTTAAGTCTATAGTAATAATCAGTGAGCTGGACCAAAGACTAGCACAGCGCTCAGGCCAATTAATACGGCCCATTGCGCTAACACCTGGATTATTATTACTAACAGCATCGGGATTCGAATCCCCGACGTCAGTAACTGCTTCGCTTATGGAGAAATGACGTTATCCACAGAGTTACGAACTCTGGCAATTATTATTATTATTACTATTATTATTAAAGGTATAACAAATTTGGTATGTGGAATGTATTAAATTTTATTTATTTATTTATTTATTTTTTATTTTTTTATTTTTTTTGCTCTTTGTCTTCCTTCCCCTTATTCCTTCTTTTCCACTTTTAAAAATATCGGTGTGCTCCTGAAGATACTGCTGGATACGGGCTGTTCCACGCAGATATTTCTTACAAGTTGCAGCAAACTTTTGCCTCAACCAAGTATTTCAACCCTAATTTATAAGAAAAGGTTATATATATATATATATATATATATATATATATATATATATATATATATATATATATATATATATATATATATATATATATATATATATATATATATACTTGGTTGAAGGGTTTTGTTCTTAGGAAATCGCAACTTCGAATGTCTCCTATACAAGCGTCGTTCTTTACGTTATATATATATATATATATATATATATATATATTATATATTATATATATATATATATATATACACACAACCTTACAACCTTACAAAGGTTCCGCGTGATGATTTCTCATTTCGCGAAGGTCAAGCTTGTCGCCCCTCCTATATATATATATAAATATATAAACACCTTTAATTAACTACTGAAATGCTATTGTGTTTGTACATGAAAAAGTAATAAGTTAATATGTATTTCCTCTTCACTTAATATTGTAATTATTAGTATCACTCTCGCCAAATTTTCTTTAGCCGTGCTTAATTAACATAGACCTACACTCAAAAACTCCATTGACACGTCATTTGTGACTTGCTGAGGTCCCCTAAGCGAGTCACTCGTCTTCAATGATGTCAACCGCGAACGGGAGAACCTCGATGTTAATATTATTTTATACCATTTGTAAATCTCGAAATAGGCCTATGTGAACTGTAGTTTTATATTGAAAGTCATGAAATAGCTTTTCAAAGTAAAACCGGATTTATTTCTATATTACTGTTATCCTAGTGATAAATTACAAGGTGTCCCTAAAACCGAGCATCAGGATCAGAGTTAACTACAAATTGTTTATTTCTGTGTTGATACTTTCGTAAAAAAACAAAGCTTGTCAAACATACACGTATGCATACAGTATTAAAAGTCTCGTGCCCCGAAAACATGGAGTGATAAGTAAGAAACAGCCTGGATAAGATCCGAGGCTATTGATGCCCATCGTGGGAGGAAAGAGGAGAGAATGGGTCATAACTTTCAATATAATTTATAAGAGAATAAGATGAAAAGATAAGATGCTAAAAACCTCTGTGCCCAAATGTATCTTTATAAGTGTTCCAAATGCATCTTTATTTGTGTTCCAAATGTATCTTTATTTGTGTTCCAAATGTGTTATTCAGTTTCTCTTATGTTATTGTTGTTTTCGGTACGAGTATAATAACCTCCTTCGTAACAGCAAAGGTCATGTGACGGTTGGGGGGGGTGTGGGAAATACAACAACTTTGCGTGAAATCTAAACCACGGGTCGCTACATCATCTGGAAGCAAAGGACAGTCACCTAATGTCACTTAATTTCGCTGATCTACGGGAATCGGTGTTGCGACATGGTCACAACGTAGCCCTTATCTTAGATCAGTTATCTTTTATAGTTATCTTAGGAACAGGAAATATTTTTAAACAATGTTTACTTGATTTCATAAAATACAAAATCTCAATCGAAATCCAACAGTGAAAACAAAATCTTCTTGAGAAAGAATGAAAAATTTCTTGGTTCGAGTGTCACGTAGGAGAGGTTTATTCTCTTGTACTGGTATCGAACCATGACGTTAAAGTTTCTTTCTGAAGCGTAAAAAATTATTTTCGTATGGTGGTATGAAGTAGGAGAGTCTGAATCTTCTTCGACATTCATTTAAACTTCTTTCCTCAAGAAGTTTTAATTACTTTAATACTTGTTTGGTTGTTATTGCATTTAGTTTTCTTGCTAATTAAGATGAATTTGTTAATTTCCTGAAGGTTGAGTCTTGTATTACAATTGGCTACGTAACTCCTTAGTTTGACTGCAGTACACTTTCCACATGCACAAAAACTAAGTTTGAAAATGTATTCACCATTACCGATTTTGAAAGGCTTTCTGTATTATGCCTTTCACCCAATAATTAAACTGTTCTTTCCCTGACGTCATTCAGAGTTGTGGTTTCTCTTGACAAATTTGATAGTTATTTTTTATTCAAATTAACAATTTTATTAAAGATAAAATTGGTCTTAAATGATTTTTTTGTTGAATACAGGATCAACCTAACTCGAATATATTACATTATATTTCATTTGGAAAACATGACACCACCCCTAAAGAGGTTATTCAAGTCATGTCCTATATTTTATAAAATGTCACTCAAGTCAGCTAATTAACATACATTTATTTACAGAGCTACCAAAGTAGCCTACATAACTTAAGCTAAGAATATACGCTATTTACCATCTACAAACTGTCTGTTTCATTCATGAAAACGTCCAAGTTTTAAAGTTTTACTTAAAACTAACAATATATATATATATTGATAAAATTTTAAAACATGTTGAGTGAAACCTACTTAATAATACTGAGGTTATACTGAGTCAGTGTATACATTTATCATCTTTCATAAAAATAAAATGGTTTTTAACATAGAAATTATAAATAAATAAATTTTTGAACTACGCATATTAAAAAATTAATTATGTCGCGGTATGAAAATCTATTAAAATCATTTATGAAAAACTTAGAAATTTATTTATTTTAAAGTTCGTCACTTACCGCTTGAAACTTCTCACTGATATTACTCGAGATGCCAGCTAGAAGGCTCAACTTCTGTTAGCATTTTACACTCTTTTTCTTACCGGTCCAGATTTCTTTGATTGCGTAATTTCATCAAATTTAGCTACTTATTGACAAAATTAAATATAAAATAAGTTGAAATACCCCCAAAAAATGTTCTATCTTCATTGAACACAGGAATATCACTATAGATATTTACTCCTAGATTCATATATAATAATACAGAACCCTTCGTCACACGTATATATTCTTTATATATATATATTATATATATATATATATATATATATATATATATATATGTGTGTGTGTGTAGTGTGTGTGTGTGTAGAGCGAGAGTTCCATACATTAATTCTTAAACATATCGGATGAAATGAACTTGACACTTTGTCATATATTAATAACATTTGTCCTAACTTTCTAATCTCAACAACATCTGCGAAGAGAACTTGACACAATATCAGAATTCCACAAGATTTCCTTAAATTACTTTAGACAAACTTTAACACAGAATTAAATTTGATATTATTGAATATTAAATTTAATCCTAATTATAAACCATCATATATATATATATATATATATATATATATATATATATATAGCTGATATTCACATTAACGCGTGACCTTTATTTTGAAATAACTCTCAGGAAAAATTGAAACATCCACTCCGAGTATTTTCGAGTTTGTTTCAACGCCTCTTCAGGGAAACTAAAAATACAGACGAGTTCACCCAGCTTATATACTATCAAAAACCTTTCATCAAATATCTTATTCTCGGATTATTGAA
The DNA here is from genome assembly GCA_023014485.1 of Bathynomus jamesi. Lineage (NCBI taxonomy): Eukaryota > Metazoa > Arthropoda > Malacostraca > Isopoda > Cirolanidae > Bathynomus > Bathynomus jamesi. The sequence continues at coordinate 342,794 of JAJOZX010001264.1, forward strand.
GGGTGGTGTGAAACTGTTTTTATACTGATTAAAAATAAGGTTGGAAATACAGTCATCAAGTTTATAATTATGTACGGGAACTAACACTAAAATTACTCTTATGCTTAATAATACAATGCTTCAATTATATTTCTTTCAAAACATTGTTATTATTTCTGAACAAGACGCCTGAAATATTCCACTCAGTTGCATGATTATTATTACATACATGAACAAATATTGCGCTAGATTCGTTAGCTGTGCGAATACAATATTTATGCTGTTTGATTCTGCAGAACCCTCAGTTTGTTTTACAACTGATCTTATAGACTGCCGCGTAAGTTACCTCCAAGATGTTCAACCTCTCGGATGTTGGCTGACCTCATCGTTTCGAGCCTCCCTGAGATAATTAAATGCGCTCAATACAGTCTAAGGGGCCATTCAAAAATTATGTAACGCCTTTTTCCACCAAAATTCATACTCCCTCCCCATAACACTCTGTCACACCTCTCCAACCACCCCCTAAAAAATTATGTAACACTAACGCCCCCCCCCCCCACACACTCTCACATTGCGCTGTAAAATGTTATTTTCAATAAATTGTTACTGCTCTTTCCCCCAAAATTTGTTGCTCATAACTTACTCAAAACACTTTTTTATGCAGGATAATAATTTGTTACTTTCACCTATATTATATAACAAGACACGTGATCAAATTGAAACTAACAATAAGGGCATATTATCTTTTCTTTTCCCAGTTTTTTATGTATTTGTCGTGATGAAGTGCTATGTAACACTTGAGGTGACACCCCCTAACCCCATGTAACACACTGTAATACCTGTCCTAACACCCCACCCCCATCCCCTTCTGCGTTACATAATTTTTGAATGGCTTCTAATGCGAAGAATTAAAAACTCAGACAATCCAATTGTCCAAGCTATTCATCAGTCCCGCTTTATGTCTTCTAGACTGTGGACCTCTTGGTATGAAAGTGTTTGTCTATAGCTTCACTAACTCCCGCATTAGCCATCCCATTACACGTACCTTTTATTTTAATTTTATTTATTTATTTATTTTTCTTCTTCTTATTCTTAGTAATATTTCTGTGAAGCTCTTACTACTAATTTTATTATTTCTCGTTTCATTACGTGTATTATTGTTATTTCTTTATTATCGTAGTCCGTTTTTGGTTTTTTAATGTTTATTGTTTAATTTATTAGTTATATCGTTTATTACCTTGATGGATACTGTACCTTTTCTTTTATGGGATTTGTCTCCTGCCAATAAACATTATCATTGTTATTATCATTAGGATTATTATCATCATTAGCATTACCATATATATATATATTGGTATTGTATATATATATATTTATATTTATATATACAGTATATATATATAGATATATATATATAATATATATATATATATTATAATATATATATTGGTATTGTCAGTACTTGTACTTTTTATTTTTATTTCCTTTTTTTTTGTAGTCTTATCTGTCTTATCTTAGTCTTATCTTTATTACTTGTTTCAGTACTGTTTTATTGTTACTTCTCGTTTAATCATAAATTTTAATTTTTTAAATTTATTATTGTTTGATTTATCGTTTATTACCTTCAAGAATATTGTACTATTTTATGGGTACTAAGTCATTAATTGGTACTATAATAAATAAAGCTGCAACATATCAAAACTGAGTAATTGGAAGTCAGTGGGACACTGAATAGCATTTAATTTGTTAACTAATTCTTAGTTATTAATCACATGAGAATTAGAGACCGTACCACCAAGAGGAGATAATAGTAAGAGTTTGACTAACCATTATGACAACTTATAGGAAACACAATTAATCGTAATAATGACTGGTCGCATGAGATTCTTCGGTTTTTTTTTTTTCGTTTTTTTGTTTCTTTTTACAAGTGTGTTTTATAGCCTGGACGGAGACGATCATTTTGCTCAAACATATTGCTATTGCCAAGAACGAAGTTAAGGAGGAATCCCAGGAAGTAGAAGTGAAAAGACTTATTCTCAATGCAAATCAAGGGATGGAAACATCAACTCACGGACGGATTTCATATATTTTCTACTACGCCGGAGTGAAATAAGTAACAGACAGACTTAAAAATGAACTGAGAATATTAACCGATAAAAATGTGTGGAATAAAGTGATTTTAAAAAAATTGAATTAACTTCTTTCGAATTAAGTAATTATATTAAATGTACTTTACGATACGGTGACTCGTTTAATATCGAAAAAATTCCACATACGGTTAGCATTATTAAGTCTTTCATTAATCTTGAGAAATATAGTGCGGTTACCCAAACCAGTAATGATACTGCTCGAGGTTGTTCTCTTGGTGTCATGAAGGTAATATATATATATATATATATATATATATATATATATATATATATATATATAAAGTTACCTAAACCAAGATTCGAACCCTGCCGCTTTTGAGTAGGAGGTGAGGGCGCTACCACTACTCTACGACAAGGTAAAGGACAGTACGACCTCGCGCATACTTCAACACCTGAAGAAACACATATCGCTTTCGCATTCAAAGGTGTTTTCTGCACTAATCCCCCCCCCCCTATGCACTCCAACGTCACAATGACGTTGCCGGATACAGATTTTTTGAGGTCGGGAAGATTTTAATAATGTTTCAGAAAAATCGGTTTATGCGACTCGGTGGTATAGTGATTAGCACCTCTGACTACGAATCCACACGCCCGGGTTCGATTCCCGGTGATGGTAGGCGGCGCTTAGCTCACCCAGCTGTTCATCCTCCAAAGAAAACAATTGGTTGGTAGATAAATGGGTACTGTAGGTAGTCTGGTTAAGACGCTGGGCTGGTAATTGGAAGGTCGTGAGATCGAGTCCGGGCGAAGGCTGTAATTTCTGACCACCTACGGCGGGTTGTGGTTCGGATTCATCTTTAAGTTGTAGATCTAAGCTTGACCTTCGTCAGAATGAACAATTCAAGCGGAAACAAAATCAAGGTTACCAAGTTATATATATATATATATATATATATATATATATATATATATATACATTTAACTGCAAAAACTTTTGGACTTTCCTATTTTGATGTGATTCTTATTGAGTAATATTTTTATGTGATTTAAAAACAAAGGTTTAATTGATATTGTCGAAAGCTCAATGAAACCTCTTTTCAATTGTAACCTATGTTTATATATATATATATATATTATATATATATATATATATATATATATATATATATATATATATTTATAATATATATATATATATATATATATCACGGGTTATTTTGTTGGTATTTATCAAACTAGAATGCAACTATATATTGCTAAGTAATTAAGTTTTTTATGATATATTCTTAACAAACAATTAAAATGTATTCACATAAACATGAAATAATATTCTTAATAAAGAATATCAGTAGTTAAAAGTATATTCTTTAACAATGTTTGCCCGTTTTACGTGTGTGCTGAAAACTATCATGTAGGTAACACAACAGTATACTACTATACGAGAGATTCATTCCTGGAAGACCAGTCTTTCTTGATGTAGTATTGTGTGTTGCTTGTGGTCTCTCGATTTTAGCATTTCGGTACTCGTGAAACGATTTATATAATAATGAAATCTTGTCACTGAACATTTTTGCTGGAAAAATGTGGGGTACAAATTGTTTGGAGATATTTCTGTTCAGGTTTCGCTTTTCGTTCGAAACCCTTTATCCGTTATACTTCCGCTCCGGAACCATTTTCTTGTACTTCTTGCCCGGAACAATTTCCATATTGTACTTGGTGTTTTGAACAATTTTCCTATATTTCTGGTCCTGAATAATTTCCGTAATAAATTTTCGGTCATGAACAATTTCTTTGTTATAATTCTGGTACGGAACAATATTTTCTTTGTGCTCCTGGTCATGAACAATGAGACATTATACTTCCTGTTCTGAGCAATTTATTTACTATACTTTTGGTCTTCTTCAACAGTTGTCTTATACATCTGGTCCTGAATAAATTCCTTATGTTTCCTGATCTGAATAATCTTATTATGCTTCAGGTTCTCAAAAATTTCCTTGTTCTACTACTTGTCCTGAACAATATCCTTATTATATTTCCACCCTGAAGATTTTCCATTTATACTTCCGGTCCTGAAGAATTCCCACATTATGCTCCTGGTCCTGAAAATTTCTTTATACGGGGCTCCAATAAACCTTAGCACCCCCCGCCCATGGCCTAAACCATTAGAGGTACAGTAAAACTAAACATACCTTACAAAAGAGAATTTAATCCTGCATTTAATGAGAAGCAATTAAAACTTGGTGGTCTCGCCATTGGCTTCCAAGACAGCCTGAATTCGCTTTGGGTAGCTTGCGAAAAGTGACGTGAATAGATCTTGATCGTTACGCAAATTTGCTAAAACAGTTTCAATGTGTTGCGTCATTGTAACCTTCGAAAATCGATTTGCTGCAGGTTCTTGAAACAAGAGACATTCAACCTCGTCCTTTATAACTGATCCAATGTGTTCACAGACGTTCAGGTCAAGAGAATTTCCTGGCCATTCTTCATTTCCAAAGAAATCGATCTCATGGTTCCGCAACAACTTTTGAGTGGCTACTGCCTTAAAGCAGGGGGCCTTATCGTGCAGAAGTGTGACTTGATCGACATCCATAACATTGTTTGGGTTTCTTAGAAAAGGAATGACATCCTGGGATAGAATAATATCACGAAAATATTGTCCATCCCAACTCTGACCATTTGGCTTCAGCACCCACATGAGCTGCTTTGCAGTGAACAAAACAAACACACCAACACAGTCTGGACTTTTTAATAATTCGCGATAATGTTCTTTGTCATCGATTTCATCTGGTGTTGTGGCCCACACTCGATCATTTTGGTAGTTAGGCCGACGTGTTACGTAAACAAAAAATTCATCGGAGACAGCTAAATGCATGAAATCATCCACATCCCAATCTTCAAGATAATGGGCAAACCACATTCTGTCATCGATGTTAAGTTGAGTTTTTCTTGGCTTTGGAAGTTTTAAGAAGACTCATACTCCGCAGAAATAAATATGGGTTGAAATTAAGGTCAAAACGAAAGAGTTAGTTTTCTTATTCATTTAAGAAAACCTTGGATGGGTATCAGTAGCTTCTCTCCCTCTTCACACTTCTCCTCATACCCTCTTCTTTCATTTCTTCTAAAAATCTTTTTAGGAAAATTATTTTGTGTACGCAAATTGTTGCTTCTTTTAAATTAAAAATATTTACCCTAAATTAAGTTCAAGCAAACCGGTATTAACTAACGTATATGATTGAATTACTTCAATAAAATGAATCTAAATTCTCGTACATAAATATCATGACCGTATGTATATAAATTGTTCATAATGTAAGACTTACATTACCTACATCGTAAGTAATTATTGGCATAAACAGTAACTCTCATTACCCTCATATCTGTCAGTTCCTAAGCTGTACTACTTGAAATTCTGTGTCGTTACTGGGAAAAAAAGTATTGTATTTTTATTCCATTTGTATTGTCTTTCAAACAATACATTTTAATTTGAAAAAACCAACTCAGAGGTAGCGAAGAATAAAGTGATCCGTTCGTCATTCGGGTTACGTTGTAGCCACGTTGCAATACCGCTTCCCGTTAGGTCAGTGAGGTTAAGTGACGTTGGGATCGTTTAGTAGTTATATGGGTGACCCCATGCCCCCTCCGCGTTCCGATGATTTAACCACCCATAGATTTTATTTTATGCAGGAATGAAGGGCCACGGGCGAACCGTTTGCCGTTACGAAAAAGACTGGCCAATCACCCAAAATTATTATTATCATTATTCGTCAAACCATGTAGCAAAGACTCAGATTATTGAAGGATAAATGGAACTTGAAAGGAATCACACGAACAAAATCAGTGTGTGTACACATATATATATACTGTATATATATATATATATATATATATATGTGTGTGTGTGTGTGTGTATATATATATATATGTATATATGTGTGTGTATATATACACATATATATATACTGTATATATATCAATGGCGTGCGGTGGGTACGTCTACGGGGTAAGCGGTATTGCGTGCGCGCACACGCGCTATATGTACATTGTACATATTATATAATTATATAATTATAGTAGCTAATGATAAACTTCATAACTGGCTAGTGGGTATGTACTGTAGACTATTTTGAAAAAATGGTACTGTCTTTAATATCTTTAATAAGATTTTTATTAGGGTAGGCGGCGCTTACCTAGTTTACCCTGAATGCACGCCACTGAATTATATATATATATATATATATATATATATATATATATATATCTATATATATATATATATATATATATACCGCTGTCGACCATAAGAACAGAAATACCCATGTCATTGCAAAGAAAGAGGTGGCTGTACGTTAAACCTTCTATAGACAACTGCTACGAGCCGTTATGGTTTCAAAAGAACACATAACATGACCATGCAAAATCTTGTCCATACGGGGTTAAATTTAATTTTTTTTAAATCTACTTTATTAAATATTCTTTTTAAATCTCCTAATTTCTTCTCACTGCCAACGATTCTATAATAACAAATTCATAAGTGTAAATAAAAACTAGTGATGGGACGATTAATCGGAATCGAGAATCGAAGAATCGAGCATTTTTCAGGAATCGGAATCGGAATCGAGAGAATTGTACCATGATTTCCGATTCTTAAAACGATTCTTTAACTTTTAATTGAACCAGTTTTGCAATGTAAACTTTAAAATTTAAATGAAAGAGGATAACAAATTTTATTTTTATTGTATTGTAGCTATACATTAAAACGTATATCCATGATGTGTAATCAAGAAGATTAAATGAATTGTTACAACTTACAGTTGATTTTTATTTTAAACCAATCTATTATAATTTATAATTTATATTACCATACTCATAATGTAAATAGTTAATCTTACCAGAGTAAAATATGACAATTTCCAGAAAAACAAGTATAGAATTATATTTAAAAATATTGAGAATCGGAATCGAGAATCGTATCGGAATCGAGACTTTTTAGTGGTATCGGAATCGGAATCGGAATCGGAATCGTTAAAAATTTTGGTATCGTCCCATCACTAATAAAAACACAGTGTAATGAGAGAACAGCAGATCCTGTATTATCTCAGCTCCGGTGGGACAGCGGCGGACCATGAAAACTCTGAATACGAGACCCAAAACCCTTTAACGGGCTGCAAAGAGAACTAGTGAGGAACCTCTATCACACCAACTTAATTACCTTCAAACATCGGTTCGACAGGTTCTTGCGTAAAATCCATGACCATCCACGCGTAGCTGGCAATGAGGGAAGAACAAGAGAAGAAAATGACTCCCTCCGACATCAAATATACCCCCCCAAATGAGGCGGGATGCTGCAGAGGGGTCGAACGCAAATCGATCCTGAACATTTGTTCGAAGCGAATGAAAGAAAGTCACAAAAGCAAAGTAAGATTAATGTGTGAGTTAATCCATTAAAAATATTTTTTCTAGAAATACCATCGTATAAAAAATTTAACTTGAAGGCAATTCCTTTGGTACAGTTTTCCGCTGTATCTGTTTAGTTGGTTGTTTGTTTTGACTTGTTCCGACAGATTTTGAAGAATAGTTTTTATTTTTTATTTTTTTTACCTTGTAGTGGGTACGAGTATATGTGAATTGTGGATGTTTTTTTGTATTATTCTGATGTGTATACATAGTTTTACCTATCAAGAATTTTAAGTTTTCTTTTTAGCCTTCACATGTTGGATCTTGCGCGCGCGCGCGCGCACACACACACACAACACACACACACACACACACTAATATATATATATTCTGCAGAAACGAAGCTAAATACACTCTTTTTCGTACTTTTTGCACTAATATTTATGGCCAACAACTCTGAGTTAATTATATAAAAAAGGTTCCTGCATAACCCTCAGTTTCCTTTACAACAGATCCTATTGACTCTGCATAAGTTACCTATAAGATGCTCAGCCTCTCAAATGTTCGCTAACCACACTGACGTTCCGAAACTTCCTGAGATTGAACAAGACGTGCTCAATACAGTCTAATGCGAAGAATTAAAAATTCAGACAGTTGCCCAAGCTATTCATCAGTTCTGCTTTTATGTCTTCTAGACTGTTGGTACTGTCATTACGTGTACTTTTTATTTTTATTTCTTTTTTTATCTTCTCGTAATTTTTATTATTACGCTTTTCAATACGTGTCTTATTTTTAGTCCTCTTTTAGTCATAATTTTGTTTAGTTTTTTAAATTTATTATTGTTTAATTATATCGTTTATTACCTTCAACAATATTGTCTATTTCATGAGATTTATATCCTGCCGATAAGAGTTATCATTATATATATATATATATATATATATATATATATATATATATATAGAGAGAGAGAGAGAGAGAGAGGAGAGAGAGAGAATATTTGGCATTTTATAAAAATTCCGTGCGTGCCTAAAACCCACCTTTTCTATTATCCTTATAAATTATTGACGTAGTTTAGAATGAGGTAAAGGTGACGAGACCCGCGAATGTTGTTGTGTCAGAAATGGAATTAAAATGGAACTTCAAATTGCTTCGATTGTTTAAAAAAGGGCAAATTGAATAAGTGAACATTTTGCTTAGAGTGCACCGAAAAATTCCTAGAATGCTATACTATAATTAATGAAATATACTGTATGGGTAGCGACCGCTCGCACCGCACACACACATACACACACACACATACACACACACACACATCTGTGGCTACTGTATACAACACACACACACAACATCTGTGGCTACCATATAGAACACACACACACACACATCTGTGGCAACCGTATACAACACACACACATACACACATCTGTGGCTCTACCATATACAACACACACTCATACACACATCTGTGGCTACCATATAGAACACACACATACACACATCTGTGGCAACCGTATACAACACACACACATACACACATCTGTGGCTACCATATACAACACACACACACACACACCTGTGGCTACCATATAGAACACACACATACACACATCTGTGGCAACCGTATACAACACACACACACACACACACCTGTGGCTACCGTATACAACCACAACCATTTTCACAATTTCAGTTATGGATGGTGTCATTAAACCTGATCCAAATAACCTAATTAAATTTCTAACCTAATCTAATCTTCATTACATCCTCTTTTTTTTTCATATTTAATATGATGTTCAGAGTAAAAAATAAGTTTGAACGTATGGCAGAACCGCTAATGTCGCTACATGCGCGTTTGTGTTGCGATAAACTCTGTGTGTATGGTAAAGTTTATTGCGATTTGTAAGGTAGACCCTCCATATATACCGGTGTGTGTGTGTGTAGTGGAGGGGGGGTAACATCTGACACTTTAAAATGTTTGTATTTCTTTTTATTAACTGAAATAAAAGTATGAAATATTTTTACTGTACCTTCTCTACACATGGGGAATTAGTCCCCTAGTGCAAACGTGTTCCATGTGATGTCTTCTCAACTCATTAACTCTGCACACGAACAACAAAGTTTTGCAGCAGTACTCTGGACGGAGCACCTCTTGAAATCTGAGAAATTTCTTGTTCAGTTGATGTTTTCAGTTCTTCTAGTGTGGATTTTGCTTAAACACTTTTTTTTAAATAACCCCAAAGACAAAAGTCACTGGGTTTGGATCTGATGATGTTGGTGGCCATGATATCTCTATCATAAACCGCAGAAAATCTGTTGGACAGGACTCCTCCGCCGAAAGTATCGTGAGCCGAGAGAATATCACACGGAGCATGTTTTGCACGGGGAACTATTTCCCCATGTGTAGAGAAGGTACAGTAATTAATATGTTCATGTTTTTATTTGTTACTGAAAAATATGAAAACCTTTCAAAGTGTTAAATGTTTAAAAAATCACCCGATATATAGGTATAATATATACTCGTACATGCGCCTCGGTGGCGTAGTGGTTAGCGTCGCTGACTACGAATCCATCGGCCCCGGGATCGAGGCACGGTGACGGCAGGCGGCACGCAGCAAATTTCAGTTGTTCATCCTTCCACACAATAAAAAAATTGATTGGTAGGTAAATGGGTACCCTGGATAGCTTAATGGTTAGGTTCGGATTCCACGTTAAGCTATACGTCTGAGGTAGAGTGACAAGCTTGACCTTCGTTAGAATGAACAATTCGGGCGGAAGCAAAACCAAGGTTAACCGAGGTGTGTGTGTGTATATGAGGTTTGTTCAAAAGGTATCCGGACAGGGTGTTTATTTTTAGAACAAGATCACGCTTCGAGTTGTGACTGTGCTAAACATGTCTCTGCATGTCGAGACAAGTTGACTGATAGGGTTGCACTTAATTGTGTAGCGTTAGTCCACTGTGGTGAGCCGATAAAGTTAAACGTGTTTTGTTTCACAGCGATTTCTTACGATGATGTCGGTCATGTGACTTTTTTTTTACTGAATAAGCTCCACAGGGACAAACAATCAACAAGGAATTTTACATTGAAGTTTTGAGACATCTTGAAACAGTTCGGAGGAAACGGCCGCAGAAGTGGGAGTCCGGAGACTGGATGCTTCATCACGATAACGCGCCATGTCACTCGTCTAAACTTCTTCACCAATTTTTGGCCAGAAACGCTATCCCCCCTAAGTACAGCAGCCTCCATATTCGCCGGATTTGGCTCCATGCGACTTTTTTTTGTTTTCGAAGTTCAAACAAACCCTGAAAGGACACCGATTCGATGATGTTGAGACCATTAAAAGAAATTCGACGGAGCAGCTTTTGGCCATTCCGAAAAGTGCTTTGAAAAATGTTTTCAACAGTGGCAGGACCGTTGGGAAAATTGCGTGGCTTCAGAAGGAGCGTACTTTGAAGGAGATTAAATACCATATTCTGTCTGTAATCGTATCAGTCCGGATACTTTTTGAACAAACATCGTGTGTGTGTGTGTGTGTGTATAATTTAGTGGTGGACTGGATGTCAGTTTTTCAACATCTGCGGATGCAGATGCGGATTTTTTATTTCAATATCCGCGGATGCGGATATTTAGTTAATCTATCAATATAACATAGAATTATGAATATATGACATAATTTTTCAAATTTCGTGATATTACTATTATGGCAGGCAATGCATAACAATTAAAATTAATATTAATATTTTCATTATGATAAAAATAATAACTTTCTCAAGAGTTTCAGCCACAGAAAATTCAATGAAACAAGTTTCATTCAATTTTCTGTGTTACCAGGTATTTATATTTTGAAGTTTATATATTTGTTTGTTCATTAATAATTAATATTTTACATGAAATGTGCATGACTGGGTTTTATAAGCTACTTTATAAGCTAATTTAATTGTAAATTGCATAATTTATTAGAGGTAACATCCGCAGTCAGAAGTGCGGATGAGGATGTTAAAAATGACGCGGATATCCGCATATGCGGATGTGGATGCGGATATCAGGTCCACCACTAATATATATATAACGAAGTTTGTACTTATTCATATAATACATTTATTATCCAATTAATTAAGATGTTAAAATTTGAAGGCAAATATTTTCTTTTCCAAAAAATTTCTACCTGCTTCTATTGACACAAACTAAATATCAGTGAAACAATACGAATTATTAATAAAAAAGAAAATAATATTTTCACCTAAAGCGAATATTGAATTTCACAATTGATATCGCTCAGAGTCAATATTTAACGATCGTACATATGAGATGGTCCCACTTTTCATATTCATTGGAGATATTAGATTTGCTCCAGCTCTGTATGATCCTTTGACATAAGTTCTGTTCTACACTTCAAAGAAACTGTGTGCGAGATCATACTATTCGGTACTATTTACTCATGTATTTTCTTCTTCCCTATTCGCTTTATTCAGAGGACGAACTCTATTCGAATGCACTCGCTGTAATATATGTATTGGTATACAGATTATATTGCGCGCATGTATAACTTTTATCTTGTTGGGGCATACGAATTTTTCATATTTGAACTCGTTATTTTTTATATTCATTTTGGCTTTTTGAGGAATAATAATAATAATCAGTGGGCCAGAAAATGGCACGGCGCTCAGTCCAGATTAACGCGTCCTATTCCGGGAACTCTTGAATTATTATTACTAAGATCATCGGCAATCGAAGCCCCGATCTCGGTATCTTCACTTCGCTTGTAGGGCAACTGTGCTACTCATTGAGTTGCGTGCGCTGGCGTCATTACACAAATTTTCATCGTCGGAGAATGTATTTTTATGTATAGCTAATTGCATGATAGTTAGTTACAGTATTGGCAAAAAGTACAGGCAGTTACAAGTACTGTCTCTACCTAAAATGAGAATAATATACAGTACCGGTAGACTAAAAATACAGAAACCACTGTCAAAAAACTTTTAACCTTGAAAGAATAAAATTTTGGATTAAAGTTAAACGAAGAAACGCGTATGTCAGTTAATCAGTATATGCAAGATAGTAAAGTTCAACTTCATACTTGTAGGACTGAAATTTGAATTTTCGTATGAAAATATATTATTGTAATCTGCATTGCTAGTTTCTGGAAATTTTATGACGCTGTACTAACAGCATTTGCTATTCAGTATGTTATGTACCACCCAAAATGACCTACACACTTTTACTGTATGACATATTTAGTGTTTTCCTGGATATTTTTAACAGTTAACAGTTACAAGGTTTAAAACTATACGTTGGTTGAAGAGATTTTGATACAATTTATATGACACCTAAAATTACTAATTATCATATCACCTCTTGTACACTATTTTACAAACATCATAGTACTCTTTTTTTTTTCCATGCCCTTTAACAGAAATCGACAGAAACGTTTATGCCCGGGACAAATTTAAAGAACCTTGTCCCCTCCTATCTTCTCTTACGGGCAGGATCATCTGTACTGGCTGTATTTAACCTGTTGGCGTTCTCGCTCTTCTTTATAAATCTACATCGTTGTCAGTTAGAAAATTTTAAATAAGATGGCCTTAATAGTTAAATTCTTGTAGTTAGTTCTTCAGTGTCTTTTCTCTCTAATGCAGTGGTTCCCAACCTTTTCTAGTTCTGGTTCAAAGCCATCCATTCTTCTTTCGCGACACTGAAGGATTTTCGTCTCAATATGGACGCAATAAATCAAGAATGTTTTGTTTCATTTTAGATTTCCATATTTTCAATAATATTGAATTTTCAATTAATTAATTATTTTTGTCATTTTCATGAAATTTCGCGGCACTCGTGCAACTTTTAGGAACAACGCCGCCGCATCCGGATCGGAAAACGCCGCTCTTTTATATTTTTAGGGTTAAAAAAACATATTTTGTTAAGCAAAAGGAAATTAACATCATTTACATCTGACGCATTTTGTTAAAATTCAAGACTTCTTACTGAAAAAGCGGAAATTAGCAAATTGGATGTACTGTACCGTAATTCATGAAAATGCGCTTAAAGAATACAGATATTTATTAGCTTTTAGTCTTTAAAATCCTAAACATAATTGACCTTGTCATAATCTTTTGCTGTATAATACGATAAGGAGAGGTATAATTTCGGAAAAAAGTTAACCTAGAAACATAAAATTTCTAAAAAGCACAAGAAATAATAATTCAAATCTTTATGGTATTTTTATATTAAATTCTCTATAGTGACAGTAATAAAATTTCAAAAACAAAAATTAATCATTAACAATAAGTAATGTTTTACGCTTTTCAGAAGTGTTATGTTTTTAAGCGAACTTCCCCCCCCCCCCCCCCCAAATTGTAGGTACTTCTCAGTCCCTAAAGTTTATTAATTTGATATGAAGAGCCGCAATGGAACGTTCGATACGCATTGCGAAATAAAACCTTCGATCCTGAAGATGGTCTATAATAGTTTTGGTCAAAAGGTTAACCGAGCTTTTCAATACATCTTTTCAATTTCATTGTGGTTATTTGTAAACGAAAGCGCTTCGTATGACAGGAAAATAATTGTAGATCAATGAATTAGCTCTGAGTATATAATCACATATTCAATTCTTCATATATACTGTATATATACATCTACGGAAAAAATTTCGCCAAGAAACGTAAGATTTCTAAAAATCAAAAGAAAATCGGTATTTAATGGGTTTTATTTTTTTAAATTTATTAATCACCAAAAGAGAAGAATGAAATATCAAAAGAAAAAAATAAAATATATATTAAAAAAAATTAAAATTAAATTATATATATAAAAATATATATATAATAAGTGGTAAGTGTTTTTAAAATCAAATTGATCGAGAGCAAATTATGAAACGTCAGTTAACAGATTGAACAAAAGATTTTCAAGCACTTTTGAAAACTAGGATTATAATTATTATTATTATTATTATTATTATATTATATATATTATTATTATTATTTATTTTTATCACTTGGTTTGTACTGTGAGTGGATAGTTTATTCTGAAAATATTTTTAATAGCTCTAACATTGGATACAGTTTTGCAAGAAATATACATTTATGAAGAAGGTAGTCCTGGGCACATTTTACATACCAACATAAGTTATGTAAAGTTACTGTATATTATACGAAGAGGGACAGACAGAGTCTCTTCATCAACATAAAATAATTTTGTTCACGAAAAACGGAACATTTTTAGCAAAATAATTTTAATTTAACAAATTATTTT